>JANIJF010000002.1:44926991-44940904 GCA_024520955.1 Erythroxylum bequaertii
GTGTCCGTTCTAGACTATCGTAGGGATAATCACTCTCTCTCAAGTTATAATCTCGCACCCTAAATCATTAACCTTAATTAAATTATGAAATTTGCAATCTCTCAATTAACAAATGACCCATAATTAAAATTAGATCGGAAGCTCTCTACTAAACAACCAGGTCTCACACGAGATCTCTTTCTGCACAAAAACTGATATATTAACTACGTGGTCTATTGGATCGTCTAACTCTAGTTAACCTAATCCAATCATTTTTCTCCGACTCATCCTCTCAGTTTGTTACCAAAATATGCAAAAGTTGAAGTTAATCAGAACATCCAATCAATTCAACAAAAAATTGACTATATCAACATTAAATCAAAGTAAAATTCCGAAGGAAGAGTTAAAACATCGTCAACTATCCAAAACCCATCATCATGCAATCCATTTCAATCTTATATATTAAATGAACAAAAATGAAATGGAAAGGAAATAGAACTTAGATCGGACAATCCAAGAAGGTAGCAACATCGAGAGACCACTTAATCAAGGAAGCAGCAGTGTCAAGACTCGCTTCTTCTTCCTCCTTCTCTTCTCTCTCTCTCTCTCTTATTTTCTCTCTCTCTTGAACTTTTCAAAAGTGGCAGAATGTAGAATCTACTTTAGGGTTTTATCATGATGCTTTTTATAGGCTTTTCTAATTTGGACAACCCTATGACTTTTTTGGGTCCGAAAGTCCCTCGAAAACTCAAGTCGGGAAGTCTATCCGCATTTTTATCATAGGTCACGATCGTGGCCTAGAGTTTTGCCTTCTATCATCATTATGGCAGACAAGCCCATGGTCGTGGCTCCTTTCACTTGCTTTTGTCACGATCATGGCTTACTAGCCACGATCGTGGGCCTTTGCTTTGGTTCAGGTTTTTTCCGAAATTTCTCCGTTCTTCGATGTTAGTTTTGAAATACTAGCAAACTTATCAAGGCATCTCAAATACACAATATTGAAGCTTAAAAGCATATTCTAACCCATAAAACATAAATATTTAACAAACTAACACAATTCTAACCTAAATAAACATTAAATATTCAAATAAACACACACCAAACTACCCACTAAAATACGAAGTAATCTACAACTGTCAGTTTTCCTTCAAGATTTAGCTAGTGGATCTTGAGCAGATGCCGGGAGCATTCGGGGACCTCAAAGTCGCAGATTAGAGGGTTAGATGTCAGAGGTCGCAGGAGGCTGAGAAGTTCGTTGTTGGAGGTCTGAGTAGGCTTGGAATTTGGATGTCGGAGACTCCAAGGTTTAAGGAAGCTCTCTTCGCATCGCAATAGATTGTTTGAGGAATAGGTCAATTAGTTAATTTATTTTCAATTATGCTACAGTAATAGCTGGAGAAGAGACTCGTTGTTTGCCGATATTTTATGCTAGCCAAAACGGTCTTATTTCAATATAAACACAACACACCAACAATATTATATGAAACGACTTTGTTTTGACTAGTATAAAACAACGTCGTTTCACATAAAAATTGTAGAGATGGTTCGAGCTTTAAGTTGAATAGGTTTGAGATTGAACCCGATCTAAAGCCTAAAAAGAAAATCGAACTCGACGAGCTAAAATACCAAGCCTAATATAAAGATAACTAATCCGGGAAACTTGCAAACAAGATATTCTATCTTTTTTTTTGGATTATCTTATTACATCTTTTCAAAAAGCTTTTCCCTTAATCATTAACCCAAAAATATGTATTTTGACATGAAAAGGCAACAGATCTAAGTCTAACCATTTAAGAATGGACCCAACACGGTTTTTTTTTTAATGGTATATATTACAAAAAATGTGAAACCTTTAATTTCTACCTACTCATTTACAAGAAAGTCTTCTTCATATCTCCGTAAAGTTATTTACATATGGATAAGTTTTGGCCATCTACACATCCACATATATAAGATTTGCATATTGCCCCTTACAAACAGTTCAGTTGACTTCATTCTGATTGGTTTTAAAGGTAAATTTGGAGTCATAATGAGCATAACAGAAAGTGCAGTTTGTTGTAAGAATAAAGGAAGTGAGGTCTAGACTTATAGTGGAAGATATGGAGGAATTTTGATTTTGCAGTTCCACATTCGTTGGTGTAAGCTGGTCCAAGAAAGCAGCGTGTCCCACTTCCTACCCCTTGTAAGTTTAGATGCCAAAACCACTCAATTCAATACTAGGGAAAGCAGCTTGTTTTGTCCTATATTTATAATATCATGTCTATTCCTACTGTCGCAGGATACTAATATTTTCAAGTATATTCTATTTATATAAGTATATATATATATGTGTGTGTGTACATACCACTTGCTTTGTGATGATTTAATTTCCTTAATTTTTGAGAATGGGACCAAAGTTGCTTAAACTCGTAATGCTCGCTTAAAATTTCATTCGTCTTGGTAAGAACATGTAATAAGAGAAAGGAAGCTGACCTTCAGAAACAGTGCATAGAGGAAGTGGGTCACAGGAACACAGGATCACTTCCAGGCCACATACGGTACAGAGCAAGGTGCATCAAGAACTGGCACCTGTAATCCAACAAAAATAAATACAATATTATCTTGGAAGTGGAAAAGATGGTTAGGAACTAGTCATTTTCACAACCATATTTTAAGCATTGCATCTGCCTTTCCAACTAGATATATAGGAGACTAGTGCTTATTTGAGTAAATCTCTTCAATGACGAAGACTATACCTAAAAAGCACCAAGTTAGTGATTCGTTTGCTTTTCAGCACTTGCATCGCTAGATAAAATTATTGGGCAAAACACAGAGTGTTTTTAAGTTCAAATCACAATCAAAACTTTTAAGACTACCAACTCAACATAAATTTCTTTAATATTGGAACAATTCATATGACAGCTCAGTCCTACTACTGTTGTTGATCTCTGTACTACTACTACTATATTCCCACACGGCAACAGGTGCACCTCAGAATAACAAGTCTAGTTACTTTTGACTCAAAACATACAACGTATAGATTTTGATTCCGTATAAAGTTTTCATATGCCAAGACATATATAAAATAGTTTAGTCTTAAAGCTGTAATCTTTTTCCCAACCACATTATGATCTAATTGAGCAGTGTCGACTGAGTTCTGGTTTTTACTATACTATACTATACAATACTGAATGGTATTGATGCCTGCTGGGCTGGCAATGGTATATTCCGTGGCGTATCCGTTTTTTTTTTTCTTTTTTTCGGTGTCTATATCTTATTGGGTGTAAAAGTCCCTCCAAAGCCCGCAACTTCCCACATTTGATTAGAGTGAGAACTGAGAAACAACCCAAGACGGACACAGTTCTACTGAGAGAGAGAGAGACGTCACAAGGGTAGACACAGTTCATTGTGGAATGTTCTCCAGCTTTTTTCATGGCGTGATGGAGCGGATTCAGGGAGGAACTTAGCCTCTCTGAATTCGTGGGTTGATTTTCTTGGCTAAGAAAGCGAGCCAGAAAGTGCAAGAGAAAGCAGAGGGATTTTGTTTTGGTTGCCATCAACAAACGGGGTCGACTTCTGTTGGTTACACTTTATATGGTTTCACTTGTATATAGAAATGAGAAATGGTTCGACTCTTTCCTCAGCTTTGCACGCTTTTATGACCTTTATATTCCATCTACGATTCTTCATTGTACACAACTCTTGCATATACGTAATAATTCTATCAACTCTGTGTTCACATCAAAGCTTAACCATAGTAGCTTTGTTTATTTGTGTAGTTAGAAGATTATGTCTTTTGAGGTTTTTAATTTCCTTAATATTGTTGCTCCAACCTAATGTTTGACAGATTAAGAGGTATTTGCTTCTTTGGGTCTGCTGTGAATTAGTTGTGTTGAACGGAACGATTCTGGATAATTTCATCTGCAAAAGAATGTCTCTTTGTGCTGTGGATAACGGTTCATTTGCCTTTTTCCACCACACAGAAACGTCTTCGTGTGTGTGAGGGAGTGGGACAGGGCAGTGTGCCAAGTATGTATTGGCAAAAAAGAAACAAACCAAGAGGTGTAGTCTGTTTGAAACTTAATTTTTGGCAGAACTATTTGTACAAATTGTTTGTTTCCCATTTTTCTATGGCTAAATTTCGAGATATGTTACATGGTTTTTTTTTCCCCATTTGTTGGATGATTTTGTTACAACAATCACAAACATCCTCTCAGTCCTCCCACGGTGGGCATATTTGTTTTCCACATTTTTCTGTTATTTCTTATGAAAACCATTAATTATGTTTTATTTCAGGTTGCATGCATTTGTTAAACTGGATCGATTTCCACTCACTTTGGCATCTAAAGATGGCTGTTGATGGTTTCTTACTTTAAACTTCATCAAGTGCATGGATGAGTTTGAACTTATCAAGCTGCACGATACTTTTCTGGTTGATCCGGTCATCCTACAAATAGGCGTTGCTTTTACATCTCCCCAGCTACTGGAACAGATAGTGTAGCTTCAAACAGGGAATCTCCTTTGGCATTAAAAGTTGGCTTCTAGTGAAAAAAAAGGACCTCTGTATCTTCTACGTCATAGCTTGTAATATATTCCCACATCAAGATTCAGCTCTTTGGGGCAAATCTCCTTTGGCAAAGTTACCGAAGTCTCTTCTGGCTGGGCAACAGCACCTGACAGTGAAACAAAAGAAGAGACTTGATAGTTCCTAGTATCTGTAATTTATTCCCACACATCAGGAGCATAAGCGGTATCTTATTTGGCACTGACTCTTGTTTCAACAGCAAGCTTTGCTCCAACTTGCAAGGGTTATAGCTCATTGATAACAACCTCTGTGGTGCAATCTTCTGTTCAAGTTTCTGTGTGCAGAAACTTCAGTCCATTGATTGGGCAAATCTCCTTTGGCATTTGGAGTCCAAGTTGACTCCTGTTGTCCCTTTAGGGCAAATCTCCTTTGGCAATTGGCAGTCCTTAGTTGACTACTCTTTATCTCGTTCAGGCAAAACGAGTCCTGATTTGGCTCCCTGTTATCTCTTCGAGGCAAATCTTCTTTGGCATATGGTCTCTGCGTTAAGAGATCTAAACATTCAGGTCTCACTTCTGTTGTCTGGTCATTTGACAGAGGGCTCAATTACTGAAGTTTGTTTAAGTTTATTGTTGTTCTAGCGAAGAACGTTGTGTTGTTCAAGCAAGTGTGACTTTTGCAGTAAGCTTTGTACGCACATAACAGTTCTACTTTTTCTGCATTTTGATTTCAAATTGCTAAATTTAGATATATTTCTGAATTCAAATAGGTACTTGGGCTGTTTCCTTTCCAATTGGTCCACTACAAGTTCTGGAATAGCCAGCCTTCTCAGCAAAACTTGCTTCAAGAAAAAGGGATTCCTTTTCGTTAATCCTAAGGTGGGAACCTTTCCTAGCAAATGAATAATCTGAGGCTCTTATTGTGTTGTACCTTTTCTTCAATAAGTTGTTCCTATGCTAAATGTACATTTTCTTTCAGGTCATGGATATGTTCCCTAGTGACTCTGATTGGGAAAGTTCCAGTGACAGTGGTTGCAGTGAGGAAACAGAAGAACGTGGCTTCTCCTATGGTGGGCAGGCTAGTAGCATTTTGACAGGCCTGGAGGAGACTATAGGAAAAATTGATGATTTCCTGTCATTTGAGAGGGAATTTATTCGTGGAGACTTTGTTTGCTCTGTCACTGATCCGTCCGGACAGATGGGCAGAGTTGTAAATGTAAAAATGATTGTTGATCTGGAAAATTTGCATGGAAAAATCATAAAAAATGTAGATTCCCAGAGAATTCTCAAAATCCGCCCAATCTCAGTGGGAGATTATGTGATACATGGGCCATGGATTGGAAAGGTCAATAAAGTTGTTGACAAGTTGACTATTTTATTTGATGATGGGAGAAAGGATGAGGTAATTGCAGTGGATCAGGACAAAATCTTGCCTATAGCTTCCAACTTACTTGAAGATTCAGTTTGCCCATATCATCCAGGCCAGAGAGTGCAAGTTAGACTCTCCACTGCCCCTAAATCAGCTGGATGGTTATGTGGTGCTTGGAAGGAAAATCAGATTGTAGGCACTGTTTCAGCAGTAAAAGCAGGCTTAGTGTATGTTGATTGGCTTGGATGTCATTCAAACTTGCCTGTTCCATCCCGCATGCAGGATGCTAAGAATCTGACTTTGTTGTCATGCTTTTTGCATGAAAATTGGCAGATTGGTGACTTGTGCATCCTTCCTGGAGCTGATTGTAAATGTGTGAAGGAGCAGATTCATTCTAATGCTTCGACCTTTGGAATTCCTAATGGCCAAATGGAAGGAATTGGATTTAGTCAACAAGAACTTCGCTTCAATTTCCAAGAAATTTTTGTTATTGTGAAAATAAAGACCATAGTTGATGTTGCATGGCAGGATGGTGGCTACTCATTAGAATTAGATTCACAATCCTTACTCGCAGTAAGTGCTGTTAATACTCATGAATTCTGGCCTGGACAGTTTGTACTTGAGAAAAGCGCTTGTGATGATCTCTGCGTGTCCAGCAACCAAAGATGGGGTGTTGTGTGTTTTGTGGATTCAAAGGAGCGAACTGTTAAGGTAAAATGGAAGTCCATTGGGATGCTGATGGAGGAAACTGTGAGTGCCTATGAAATAGTTGAGCACCCAGACTACTCCTACTGTTTTGGGGATATAGTGTTTAAAAATGTGGATGATAGGCATCATGTAAGAAGAGGAACTCTTGAAGATGAAAATAGCTCTGAAAGTCCCACTGATTATGCTTCTAAAGATCATTTGTCCTGCATCGGCTACGTGACGGGCTTCAAAGATGGTTCTGTTGAGGTTTCATGGGCTTCTGGTCTTACAACCCAGGTTAGAATTTTAGTCAGTTTTATTTCCATTCTGTTGTACAGAAGTATCAAAGTTGGTGAACTTTTTAAGTGGGATTGCAAGATTAATTTTTTAAATGATTTTCGTAAGTTTGTCGTTGAGTGCTTTAAACCTTAACTATGGAAATACTTACCTCCAACAGTTATGGTGACATAACCGCTATAACGGCACCATTTGGGCAAGCCATGTTGGTTACTTTTTACAGTAATATAGAACATTCAATCATGACCTGAAAAAGATGAAACTGTATATATTGAAGATATTGACTCGGTGTTCTTATCTTTCTACTTACTAAGGTTTGCCTAGTTGCCAATCTGATCTAGGAAATTGGAGCAGGGAGACAGATGGGCTGGTACTGTTGTTTGTGCAATCTTTGTATAATGAAATTGTTAAGAAGAATATGTTAGTAAACACCTTAAAACATGCAAGTCTTCTTGGTTTAGGTTTTGAACTCTCTTATTGATTAACTAGTTTCTGATTAAAAGATTAATCTGATATATTTTTACTTGTAAGAAATAGGTTTTGAATTTCATTACAGGTTGCACCTGATGATATTTTTAGGATTGATAAGTGTGAAGACTCAACCACAACATCCCCGCTGTTTGAACAAAATATGGAAGAATCCAGTCAAGAGTTGGTTGATAATGGAAAACAGATTCCTAGCTTGAAAGGGAAGGTAAAATCTTTTCCATTGTCTCTTTCTTATTCTCTCGAGAACTTTCATTTATGAAAAGCATACTCTAAACTATCTGAAAGCATGGATCCGTAAATGATTAAACCTTAAGGATTAACCATGTTACTTATTTCCCAAATCTAGATGAGTGAGTCAAAGGTTGACTCAATCATGGCAATGAGCTTTAGAGAAAAGTGCCTTGTAAATTTCTAGTTGGCAATGATAAGGCTTACAATCATCAGGAAAGATTATTTTTGTGCTTAGAAACTTGTTTATCAGGGAGAATCTTTGAAGTGCCTAGGCAATATTGGGAAAAGAAATTAAAAAATGAAAGCTCCTGCTGGAAATATCAGAAGCATAAATTAAACTCTGGATTTTCATTTTTCATTCAACCATTATAATGTTATGTTGTATTTAAGAAGCTTGTTTGGATTTCTGGAAACTGAGAAACATATTCATTTGTAGGATTTTTCAAATTCTGAAGGAACTGGTGAAGAGCACATAAAATATGAATGTAGTTCCTTGTTTTCTCCCCAATCCACTTTTGGATTGGTCATGAGATTTGCAGCAAGTATATTGAGATCCTTTGGTTCCACATTGCTGTCTGCTCCACTTTCACCTGGACAGATTTTTGAAGATGAAAATGGGTCCAACAAAAATGAAGAGAAAACCTCTGAGACACTTGATCTCTGCACAGAAATGCAACCTTTAGTAGCAGCTGAGATGCAGAGATATGAAGAAACCAGTTTTAAGGAAGTTAATGCTGTTTATCAGAATAAAGAATTTCCTTCATCATCAGCGAACATAAAGCAAGAGCTTTTCAGGAAATTTGACATTGTTGATGATTGCTCTGACCATCATTTCATTGACCGTGCAGGCAAAGCATTATCAGCATCTCAGGTAAGAAATCCAACTCAGTATTCCTATAGATTGCAAGGTGGTGGTTCTAAGGTGGCACTACGATCCTTTTATTTTGTTTATCCTTTGTTTGCTTAGTTTAATAGAGGCTGGTTGAAGAAGGTTCAACTAGAGTGGAGCGTTTTAGAGAAAGATCTACCTGGTAATAGTCTGCGCTTGTTACTCTTAACTATTGAATTCAATTTTATAGAATATCCATTTTTGTATTGGTTATAATACATATGAGCTATGATAATTTGAACAGAATCAATCTATCTCCGCATCTATGAGAACAGGATGGATCTACTTAGAGCAGCTATTGTTGGTGCACCTGGAACTCCTTATCATGATGGTCTTTTCTTTTTTGATATATATCTTCCGCCAGAGTACCCTCATGAACCGCCTGTAAGTTGTTTTGATCTAGGTTTCCAAAGTTTTGTCATGTTCATGTTAGTGCCTGAACAAGTAGCTGCTGATTGTTGGCAATTCAAGGTGTTAAAACATATTCCATTTTGTTGCTTATCTGCTGTAAAGTTGTCCCCTTATTCAATTCTTTTTCTACTAGAATTAAGGTGTAAGAATCTTGTACAGTGTATATGAATGGTTTTCATATGTTGTGATGCAGTTGGTGCACTATCGCTCTGGTGGGCTTCGATTGAACCCGAACTTGTATGAGTCGGGAAAGGTTTGCCTGAGTCTCCTCAACACATGGACAGGCACAGGAACAGAAGTATGGGATGCAGAGAGCTCCAGTATTCTTCAAGTTCTTATCTCTCTCCAGGCACTTGTGCTTAATGAAAGACCTTACTTTAATGAGGCTGGTTATGACAAGCAGCTAGGAAAAGCGGAGGGTGAAAAGAACTCTGTGAGCTATAATGAAAATGCTTTCCTGGTGACCTGGAAGTCTATGCTTTACTTACTGGGGCAGCCACCCAAGGTAAGATATAAGCAGTTGTGGAGGAAATTGCATTGTGTAATGTCAGTCTTTTCATATGAATTGTTTGCATGCAGCATTTTCAAGGTCTTGTGGAGGAACACTTGAGGCAACGCTCACATGCTATTCTCTTGGCTTGGAAGGCCTACATGGAAGGAGCTTCACCAGCTTTTGCATCTCAAGGGACTGAGCAGGTCAATCAGAATTGCAGTTCTACAGGATTCAGAATCATGCTTCAAAAGCTCTTTCCAAAACTCGTCAAGGCATTTTCTGACAGAGGCATTGATTGCCATCAGTTCTCTGAGTAAAGAGATTGCACTCCTCCTTTCTATTCTACTGCCCCTCCAAAAATAAATTGAAGTTTGTGGTGTATCATATTAAAACAAATTTCATGGTGTGTTTCAACTGAATAATAATCTTATTCCTATGTGCTATATGTATTGATCCAACTATGAATAAGAAATAAAGGAGTTTGGATTGGTGTGTGTAAGTTATGACTCCTTTATTATTTTATGTTCATCTGTATTGGAATCAGAATATCAGCTTAGATAGATGGATATTGGTCTCACCGTCAAAAACACGTGCACTGCACAAGTAATTAAGTTTATATACATTTCATTCTGCAACAAACTTGAGGAAGTTTGCAGGATCTCATTCTACCCACCACCACAACAATGGCAACAACAAGCAGATCCCCCAGGATCAAATTCAAATCTCCTCACCTCCTAAACCCCCCCAAAACCCTCTCATCCCTTCTTTCCCTCTCACTCCTCCTACTCCTCGCCACCCCAACAGTCTCCACAACCACAGTCAGTCCTCCAACCATCTCGTCCTCCAACTTCCTTAATTACTACACCCCCCACTGTCACCACATCGTCCCTCAATCCGTCTCAACTGTGTCACCCATCAATCTCTCCCTCTCCCACGACAAGGCCCTCCATTTCGACTATGCTTATCTGACCGGCGGTCCCCAGATTCTCCCTGCTGCCGACGTTTCGTCTGTATCCATTTCCTTCCACCCCAAAAGAAACTCCATTTCGCTTACTCATTCAGGTGACCTGGTTATGCTCCAGGCCTCCCTCAAGTTCTACGTTCCTCCTCGGTTTAACGTCACTTGGCGCCGCAATTTGAGAAACTTTAGGTTCCGGGGACCCAAGATTCCGGTGCGGCCACGGTCTCTGGTGTTTGACTTACATGGGTATTGGTCGATGAGTACTAGGAAGCTGTGTATGGTGGGATCTGGGTCGAGTTATCCTAATTTGGGTGCTTTGAATTCCTTGACTGCTGTGTTGAAGCTTAATTACCCCAAGAATTTTGGTAATGTTAGTGGTTTGATTTATGGGGTTATGGAGAGTTTGGGTGCTAAAGGTAGTTTTGGTTATTTTGAGCCTGTGTCAGTGTTGGCTATACCACATTATGCTCAATATAATTATACTTTGTTGGGCAATGGGGATGGGACTATCTGCAGTGGTACAGACATTGACGGTATTGATGGAAAGAAAGAAAATCTACATTTTATGTTGTTAGATCCTAGTATTTGTTTAACTAATTTGTACAGGTATGCTAGTTTCTTTCAATTGGAGTATGGGAGTAAGTGTGGGAGTAAATGCAATCCTTTGGGTGACAGGTTTGCAACTCTGCCTAAGTTCATGAAAATTCAAGGTATTAGATGTGATTACGAACATGCTATTCGATTTTTAGTAGGTTTTCAAATCTCTGATTATCATGGTCCAGCCTCTCGTTTTGAGAGATCTTTTGATCCCAACACAATGTTAATCGGTGAGGGAACCTGGGATGATAATAACAATAGGCTCTGTGTTGTGGCATGTCGATTCTCGAATCATGAGAACTCATTAGCTAATGCTTATGTTGATGATTGCTCAATCAGGTTAAGCTTGCGATTCCCCAAAACCTTGACAGTTAGAAATGGCAATACAGTTGTGGGCCAACTTTGGAGCAATAAAACTGCAGATGAAACTGGCTACTTCAGCAGAATTGCATTTCATGGTTCTGGGAATAGGATATTGAGAGACCCTGATCTGAAATACAAGTATACAGTTCTTGACAGAGTGAGTAAATCCTGTTCCAGGCAAAAGATTGTCAAAGGCAAAGGAAAGAAATACCCAAATGTTTATTCATTAGACATGAGGTTTGATATGTCAGTGAAAAATTTCAAGGGAGAAGTAGCACGGGGTTACTTGTCCCCTTTCTTTGTTGGTGATCAACTTTACCAGCCTTATCGAATGAGCAATAGCGAAAGTGGTCTTATAAATATAAGCTACAAGATGAGATTTACAGCAGGTTCTGAATATAAGTTGGGTGGTGTGGTTTTATCAAATGAATCAGTAGAAATTTCAGCTGAAGGGACATATGATAACAAGACTGGTACCCTGTGTATGATAGGATGTCGACATCCCATTTCACATGTTCAAAAATCAATAAGCGATGGTTCAGAGGACTGTGAGATTTTTGTCCACATCCAATTTCCCCCCCTAAATGCAAAGGGTAGGGGTAACGTTAAGGGAACCATTGAAAGCATGAGGGAGAAATCAGACAATCTGCACTTTGAGCAGCTTGAGATATCTTCAGAGTCGATTTATACAAGCCAAGCAGCAGAATCCATCTGGAGAATGGATATGGAGATTATTATGGTTTTAATCTCAAATACACTTGCCTGTTTGTTCGTGGGGATGCAACTCTATCATGTTAAACAGCATCCAAATGTGTTACCCTTTATTTCCTTTATGATGCTTGGTGTCCTCACTTTGGGTCATATGATACCTCTTCTTCTAAATTTTGAAGCGTTGTTTGCAAAAAATCATAGCAGACAGAATTTTTTCCTTGAGACTGGTGGATGGGTCAAAGTAAATGAAGTGATAGTAAGGGTGGTTACAATGTTAGCGTTTCTTTTGGAATTACGTCTTCTTCAACTTACATGGTCTGCCAGACAGAGGGATGGGAGCCTCAAAATGTTTTGGACTTCTGAGAGGAGGGTTCTTTACTTGTCTTCAGCATTGTACATAGGTGGTGGATTGATTGCTTGGTTTTTATATCAGTGGAAGGATTCTCATAGGAGTTCATATTTACGACTACGCCATACGAATTATCAGCAGCATTATCAGTGGACAGAACTTAGGTCTTATGCTGGATTGATTCTGGATGGCTTCTTACTTCCACAGATAATGTTCAACTTTTTGTTGAATTCTAAAGAAAAGACTCTTACCTTTACCTTCTTTTTTGGAACAACTATTGTCCGTTTACTACCCCATGCATATGACCTTTACCGGGCCCACAGTTCATATTGGTACCTTGATTTCTCATACATATATGCCAATCACAAGCAGGATATTTATTCCACAGCTTGGGACATTATAATTCCTATTTGTGGTCTATTGTTTGCTATCCTCATTTACTTGCAGCAGTGGCTTGGTGGCCGCTGTATTGTTCCCAGGAGGTTCGTGAAGACTTCTGAATACGAAATGGTACCTGTGGTTGGCAGTGAGGAACTGTAAGGAGACGCATCTGCTTAGAATTCTATATTTTTCGTTCCAGAATATCTTCTTTCAAGGCATATAATGAGGTTTAAGGTAAAGGCGTTTCTCATAACTCTCTGAAGTGTAATTTGTGTGGAGGTAGTAATCAGTTCATTGGATTATCATTCTGAAATTGTAGCATCGCTTTGTCAAAATCTTTTGCAAGTCATTTTTATATCTTTTGCATTTTTGGTCCTGTTATCCTTCTCAGCATATATATTTCGATTTGTTGAGAGAGTTTGAGAGAAAAGTAAACTGAAGAAAAGACAGGGGTTCTTTATTCTATGTATATAATCATTTTCTGAATTATTTCCTTCTGGTTCTGGTGCTTTTGATCCTTTTCAATTTATGAAGGTGCTCCTGTCAGAGGTTCCAAGGACTGATTGCGGATGGCTCAAGCAGGTTATCTCGTTGCATAAACGTGAAGGAGAGGGTACGGGCATCACAGATCATGTATTGTTTGGATTTTTACTTGTTGCAAGTAAACCACTTTTCTGTCCTGATGCTGTTACCGTGAATGAATAAACCACAAAGGTTTGATTCAACTTTTCCATATTGAGGAATATAGTTGATTTTCGCTCGGGAAAAAGCATCTTTTTCTGGCTATATGTTAGATAAGTTTGAACTTTGCATGCTACCCATGGTTACGTAGGTGAAAATTGCAGATCATTCCAAATGTTGATATCTCATCAAGGTATGGTTTGCAATTTTCTGAATTGTTTATAAAAAGTTATAAGGGATTGAATTTCGGACAAAATTGGAAAAAAGGGGAAGCAGAAGGCAGCTGGTCGCGATCGCGAGCTGGTCGCGCTCGCGAGCGGCTGTTTTCAGCCAACACTCGCGTCACGAGTGCGATGACTCGCGAGTGCGACGGAGCCGTTTCCGGCGCCCACTCGCGAGTGCGACGGTTCTCGCGAGTGCGACATGGGTTTTTCTTTTTTTAATATTTTGAGCTTCTTTTGCTCATATCTTTTCCGTCCGACGTCCGATTGACCTGATTCTTGAGGCATCGGATTCACTGAA
>JANIJF010000002.1:45072748-45084362 GCA_024520955.1 Erythroxylum bequaertii
CCACTTCACAAAAATAAACAAAAAAAGAAAAAGGAAAACTTGAGAACTTACCAAACTCGAAAGAGAAACACCTGCCGCAGAGAAACTGCAACACCTGCAGAGACACAGGAGAAATAACCAACCACTTCACAACACAAAGAGAAACACCTGCCGGAGAGAAACTGCAACACCTGCAGAGAAACAAAGAGCAAAAAAAATAAAGGAAAGGAAAACTTATCACAGCTGTAGAGAAACAAAAGCAAAAAGGAAAACTTACCTCCAACCATCTGCGTTGAACAAAACCGTAGGCCATCCCGGTCGTCCAGTGCCGAGCATGAAAAATTTGCAGAGGAAACCAAGGGCGGAGAGCTAAGGAAAGAGAGAGAAAATTTTCCAGAACTGTTCGAGGCAGAGTAATTGCGAAACTCTAGGGAAAGTAATAGAGAAAGCTTTGGCACAACATTAAATGACCAGATAAAATGGACGAACGGGATGAATTAAGAAAAGTACAACATTCAATGACCAGATAAAATGGACGAACGAGATGGAATGCGCGGCATAACATTCTATAAACAGATATAAGTCGTCAGATTAAATGGACGATCGGGATGGATTGTTTCTATCAACAAATATAAGCCGTCAGATTAAATAAACGAGTGGGATAAATTGCGTAGTCGTCCATCCCAACTTGTCTTTAGTATATATACTTAATGACCATAATGCATAAATTTGAAAAAGAAATAAGAAAAGAGCATCCCATAAAAGGCAAAAAGGCCAACCAGCCACTTTCGTCGTAATTAAAGGCCTGAAACGGCACCCGGCTCCTAATTCTTGGTCAATAGCCGAACTGTGTAACTTGCTAGAACTCGAAAACCTTTCTAGGGTTCAGACTCACTGGGCGCTATTAAATTATCTGAATTTTGAACTGAAACCCTAATTCAGTACAATTAAAGCTTCAACTTCGTTACCAATTTCAAATTATTGGCATCTGAAAAAAACATTCCAGCGTGAAGCCGAACCCTAGGATTTCATAGTTGAATTTGAGTTCATTTCAATGGAGGACGATCAGGAGTATGATCAGAATATGAACGATGAGGAGGAAGACGGTGAGGAGGATATTACACAGGAGGATGCTTGGGCTGTCATCTCCGCCTACTTCGAAGAGAAGGGTTTGGTGCGACAACAGCTTGATTCCTTCGACGAGTTCATCCAAAATACAATGCAGGAAATCGTTGACGAGTCGGCTGACATCGAGATTAGACCCGAGAGTCAACACAATCCGGGTCACCAGTCTGATGTTGCCGAGGTACTATACAGTTTCCTTTTACGGATAAAATTTTTTCGTTTTCTAGACACTGAGATTTGGAGATTCTTCAGTGTTGCCTGTGAAAATGGAATTTGGCGTTTGTGCAACTGGAATACCATGGATTTTAGGAAACAAGCCCTAGTTGATTCGTAACGTTCTAATTAATTTTGCACTTGGTAGCTTCCAATATGGTCTAAGTACTTCTCTAGAAGTAGGCTTTTGACGTTCAAGCTCATTTGAGGCCGGAGAACTGGAATCCAATGATGGAATTTTGCTTTGATTAATGACTAGATAGGTGGATTTAATTGTACTTTTTGTGGTTAGCTTCTAATAGTGGACGCAATTGTCTTCACTTGCAGACTGTCTATAAGATTACCTTTGGTCAGATTTACTTGAGTAAACCAATGATGACGGAGTCTGATGGAGAAAATGCTACTTTGTTCCCTAAAGCTTCAAGGTTGAGGAACCTAACATACTCAGCTCCTTTGTATGTTGATGTTACCAAGAGGGTTATAAGGAAAGGTCATGATGGTGAAGAAATCACTGAAACCCAGGATTTCACCAAAGTTTTTATAGGGAAGGTGTGATATGAATCTTTCACTGGAAACTTATGATTGTACTGCTTTCTGGCATCTTTTGAAATTGTTATCTTGTATTTACAGGTCCCGATAATGCTTCGATCAAGTTATTGCACACTATTCCAGAATTCCGAGAAAGATTTGACAGAACTTGGGGAGTGTCCCTATGATCAGGGTGGGTATTTTATCATAAATGGAAGTGAAAAGGTTTTAATTGCTCAAGAGAAGATGAGTACCAATCATGTCTATGTTTTCAAGAAGAGGCAGCCAAACAAATATGCCTTTGTGGGAGAAGTTCGTTCCATGGCAGAATCTCAGAACCGGCCACCCAGTACTATGTTTGTCCGGATGCTTTCTCGAACCAGCGCCAAAGGGGTAATAGGAGCAACTGTTTCATAAGGGCTTCCTGTTTAGTTCTCCTTATCTTCTCATGGAAGAAATGAATACTATTCCGTATATGTATCTCATTCTGCATGTACATGATTTATGTTACTGCAGGGCTCTTCAGGACAGTATATTCGTGCTACTCTACCATATATTCGAACTGAGATTCCAATTATTATTGTGTTTCGGGCTTTGGGATTTGTTGCTGATAAGGACATATTAGAGCACATATGCTATGACTTTTCTGATACCCAAATGATGGAGTTGCTCCGGCCCTCTCTTGAAGAGGCATTTGTTATTCAAAATCAACAGGTGCCGCTTGTTTTTCTGTGGTAGATTATGATTGGAGTTGCTTTTATATTTGTTTTATTGGTGATGAACATTATGGTAGGATGAGAATACTCTATCATTAAATTGGCACTTATATTTGCTCAACCTTTCGCATACTTTCAATGCACATTGCAACTTCTCTATTCTTACCTTCTTGTCATTCATATTAACTGAGGATAGTCTTCTAGCGACTAGTTCAACTTCTGTGTTATGCAATGGCTTCCTTCAATTTAGGTCAGGGTTTCAGTAAGCATGTTGGACTACGTAAATGGAACTTATCCCAATTTTTCCCAGAATGATCTTCATGTCTTGTTCTCTAATATGTAGTGTTCTTTCTTTCTACCTTAGTAATCGATCCTTACCGACGAAATTATAATTTACTGCAGGTTGCACTAGATTACATTGGCAAGCGTGGAGCAACTGTTGGTGTAACTAGAGAGAAGAGGATTAAGTATGTGCTTTCTGGCAAAATGTTCTGGATCTGCAAGATTTTTTTAGTTTTTATTTACCAGGGTCTCATCATGGATTTTCTTGGCACAATATCTTAGGTATGCCAAAGAGATTCTTCAAAAGGAAATGCTTCCCCATGTTGGTGTTGGAGAATATTGCGAGACCAAAAAAGCTTACTATTTTGGGTATGTATAGATTCTATTAGATGTTGAAACAATACTTCTTCCACTAACATATTCTGTTCTCATCAGGTATATTATTCACCGACTTCTTCTTTGTGCACTTGGCCGTCGAGCTGAAGATGATAGGGATCATTATGGCAATAAGAGGCTTGACCTTGCTGGCCCTCTACTTGGAGGCCTGTTCAGAATGGTTTGTGCTATATTGGACAGTACTTGATATTGCTACACCAACTATATGACTAACCTTTTTGTTATGGTGGTTACAGTTATTCAGAAAGTTGACTAGGGATGTCAGGTCTTATGTGCAGAAGGTATTTGCCCCAAAAAGCCCTTTTTTTTTATAACAATAGCATGAATTAGTTCTTCAATTGTTTTGTTTATCGACATTTTCCATGGATGGCAGTGTGTTGACAATGGGAAGGATGTTAACCTGCAATTTGCCATTAAAGCAAAAACCATTACCAGTGGCCTTAAATACTCACTTGCGACTGGGAATTGGGGCCAGGCAAATGCAGCTGGGACTAGAGCTGGAGTGTCACAGGTTTAAATCATCATCATCATCATCATTATTATTATTATAGTACGCTGGTATTAACCCTCATCTCTATTAAAATGTTTCCCTCTGTGTTAAATTTCCTGTTGCAGGTCTTAAATCGTTTAACATATGCCTCTACCTTGTCACACTTGCGAAGATTAAATTCTCCAATTGGCCGTGAAGGTATGTTTTCCGTCATAAGTTTTTTCTTTCATTGTGTTGTCTCTTAAATAATTGTCCAATTCTTAATCAGGGAAGTTGGCTAAACCTAGGCAATTGCACAATTCACAATGGGGAATGATGTGTCCAGCCGAAACACCTGAAGGACAAGTAGATATTCTGTCTTGTTTGTTGTCTAACATCTTTAAGTATGATGACAATATTCTTTGATCTAATGGAATCATTTTGGTCTAACATTAGGCATGTGGACTGGTGAAAAATCTTGCATTAATGGTCTATATAACTGTTGGCTCAGCAGCATATCCCATTTTGGAGTTCTTGGAAGAATGGGGTACTGAGAATTTTGAGGTGCATATCTTAGAACTTTCAGCAAACTGATGATGATATTTGTTTTCTCACATGGTTTGATATTTCCCTTTACTTGCAGGAAATATCACCAGCAGTTATTCCCCAAGCTACAAAGATATTTGTGAATGGTTGCTGGGTGGGTATTCATCGTAATCCTGATATGTTGGTGAAGACATTGAGAAAGCTGAGGAGACGCGTGAGTATCCAATTTTATGACATTTTTCAGATTTTGGCAAGTACATAGAAAGTTCATTTGATGAGACTCACACGTGTGCATTTTTTGCAAGCATTTGCTTTCTGTTATGTTGCAAAGTGGACTTTAGATCTAAGCTGTTTGATGTCCATCTTTTTTTGTATGTCAAACAAACCATTAAACAGAGACAAATTAAATAAGTATGCCAGTGGTTTGTGACTAGAAAGACTTTTGCTCTTTGCTAATGAGCTATAACATCCTTATGTGAATTATCTTACCTTTAATTTGTAAATTTAACAAGATCAATCAGGAAGACACCAATAAATTTTTATAATTCTGGATTTTGTTGCACCTGAACCAATTACAAATTGGTGGTTATTCAATTTCTCAAAGAAGTATATCAGGCACAGGTCTAAGAGCTAAATGCTTTTGAGACCTAATAGTGACAAAGACTTTCAGTTATTTACTTAGTAAGTACTGAATTCAAGTGGGTTATTCCAGTTTTCATTTGACCATTATATATTCAGATCTTACTAGTTGAGTATGTTACAACATTTTGGCCCTGCTGTACTGTAAAACGTATGGTTAAGTCTGATGTTATCGATCTTCACATGCACAGGTTGATGTCAATACTGAAGTTGGGGTTGTTAGAGATATCCGATTAAAGGAGCTGCGAATCTACACTGACTATGGCCGTTGCAGTCGGCCTTTATTTATCGTGGAGAATCAAAGACTTCTTATTAAGAAGAAGGACATTTTTGCTCTGCAACAGAGGGTGAGCCAATAGATTTTTATGTTTTTAACAACCTTTTGTTTCCAATGGGAGATCATTACCATTCTTTTCTCCTAGGAATCACCGGAAGATGGTGGCTGGCATGATCTTGTGGCCAAGGGATTCATCGAGTATATTGATACAGAAGAAGAAGAGACTACTATGATATCCATGACTATTCATGTAAGAAATAGTATTTAATCCAACCTTTATACCTTTATTGGTGGGCTGTGATAAATGGCACTATGATGGTTGCTAAATTTGTTCCAGGATTTGGTACAAGCAAGGGTCAATCCTAAGGAAGCCTATTCTGATACTTATACACACTGTGAGATTCACCCATCATTGATTTTAGGTGTTTGTGCTTCAATTATTCCGTTTCCCGATCACAACCAGGTATGTTTATTATTTTCAGGAGTTTTGCTTCTTGTTTTATTTACTTTCATTGAATTCAACTTCTTTGTCATTGGTTTATGTAGTCCCCTCGTAACACATATCAGTCAGCTATGGGAAAGCAAGCCATGGGAATATACGTTACCAACTACCAATTCCGAATGGTCTGTTTGTGATGCTTAGCTCTATTGTGCTCTGATCTTCATTTTGTGCAACTTCTTACTTCAATTTAATTGTTTTATACAGGATACACTGGCTTATGTTCTTTACTATCCCCAAAAACCTCTTGTTACCACAAGAGCCATGGAGCACCTTCACTTTAGGCAGCTTCCTGCTGGCATTGTAACTACTTCATCTTCAATATCTTTTTTGGTTTTACTTTTAAAATAACATTTGTAATTTCTCTGTTGCTCTTCATTTTTGCCTCAGAATGCTATTGTTGCTATTGCATGCTATTCTGGGTACAACCAAGAAGATTCTGTCATTATGAACCAATCATCCATTGATAGAGGGTTCTTTAGGTCTCTTTTCTTTCGTTCATATAGGTGAGCACGATGCTGTTTTGGTCCATGCCACACTCCGTTTGCATCAATATAATAACAATCCTTTCAACTTTTACAGGGATGAGGAGAAAAAGATGGGTACACTTGTCAAGGAGGATTTTGGGCGTCCAGACAGGGCTAATACTATGGTGATAACTTGTATCAATTTGGTTTATGTTTTGTTACATTAATAAATGTTAAGCATTCAACTGTGAACTTGTTTTACAGGGCATGCGTCATGGCTCTTATGATAAACTGGATGATGATGGTCTTGCACCTCCTGTCAGTATATCCACTTTGTTTTGATTGCCTTCTTTCTTTTTCTTCTATTTTTCTTGGGTCAGCATTATAAATCAACATTGGTGGTATATTCTGAAAATATATTTTATATTTTTAGGGTACAAGAGTATCAGGTGAAGATGTTATCATTGGAAAGACCACTCCTATTGCTCAGGAAGAAGCTCAGGGTCAGGCTGCGCGTTATACAAGGCGTGACCATAGCATAAGCTTACGTCACAGTGAAACAGGGATAGTGGATCAAGTAAGATAGCTTGCATTGAGTTTGCCTTTCTGACAATTATTGACCAGAGCTCATCGGTTGTGATATTTCACTAGTGATATTACAACAGTATCAGATAAACTCTGGTCTACTTGTGTGTGTGAGAGAAAAAAATAAAATCATGACTAACTATTGGAGTTTCTGGGAACCTATCTTCCTTTCCTTACAATTTGGGTCCTTGTAGGTTCTGCTGACAACCAATGCGGATGGGTTAAGGTTTGTGAAAGTCAGAGTAAGATCTGTTCGGATCCCGCAGATTGGAGATAAATTCAGCAGTAGGCATGGTCAAAAGGGAACTGTAGGCATGACTTACACTCAAGAAGACATGCCCTGGACTATGGAAGGCATTACTCCTGATATTATTGTAAATCCGCATGCTATTCCTTCTCGAATGACTATTGGCCAGCTTATTGAATGTATTATGGGGAAGGTTGCTGCCCATATGGGAAAAGAAGGAGATGCAACTCCATTTACTGATGTCACTGTAAGTTGTAAAATGTTTCTGGGTTCTGAAATTTTATCATTCAATCTTCTCTTTTTTGATGTTCTACTAGTTACTAGACTGACTATTTGTTTATGAGATTTTTAGTAGTTGTGGCCCATAGGAATAACATCTGTCATTTTTTTAATATCAACATCATGGATGTTTCTTTTCGTTTATCTCACGGTAATCTTTAATGATTAAACTGATATTATTACTAAGCACCTTGCTGATAGTTAATATAAAGTACAGAAGTACGCCTTATTATTTTTGGTTTCTAATTGTCTTTCGGTGTTGTTTTAGGTGGATAATATCAGCAAAGCTCTTCACAAATGTGGGTATCAAATGCGAGGGTTTGAGACCATGTATAATGGTCACACAGGCCGACGGCTCACAGCTATGATTTTCCTTGGGCCCACGTACTATCAAAGACTGAAACACATGGTCGATGACAAGATACATTCACGAGGAAGGGGTCCTGTGCAGATCCTCACAAGGCAACCTGCTGAAGGGCGGTCACGCGATGGAGGCCTCCGCTTTGGTGAAATGGAAAGAGATTGCATGATAGCTCACGGTGCTGCACACTTTCTCAAGGAGAGGTTGTTTGACCAAAGTGATGCATATAGGGTTCATGTCTGTGAGCGCTGTGGTTTGATAGCTATTGCAAATCTGAAGAAGAATTCTTTTGAATGTAGAGGTTGCAAGAACAAAACCGACATTGTCCAGGTTAGCTTTTGTTTTCTTCATTTATTTTTGGTGTTGCAGTACTTATTGCCTTGGATACAGTTGCGATTGAGGCCATTCAATGAAAATGCAGGTTCATATTCCTTATGCATGTAAGCTGCTCTTTCAAGAGCTTATGGCCATGGCCATAGCACCGAGAATGCTCACCAAAGACATCAAGTCAGCCAAAGACCAGAAGAGGAAAGGAGCCTAGACAAACCTTCTTATGAGTGCCAATTTCACTTCGCAGTTACCCGTATACTGAAAGGCTTTTATGGTATTTTGGTAACAGTCTCTACACAACAAGCCGAGCACAAAGAACCCAGGCAATTTCTGACACTCAATTTGTAAGTTTAATAGTGTTGATTAGTGTTACTTGTGCGGAAAATCATCAAGATAGGATTCAACGTCCATTTTCCGATTGAGAAATGAGATATGAGATAAATTGTTGTATCTTTGGTGTCTTAGATGTCTGTATACTGTAATAATATGAGCTTAGAGTTTAGTTACTATCTGAAAAAGTAAAAGCCTATGATACCGATTGTGGATCTAATTTTGTTTTCAGTGATGATTTTAAAACCGGATCAGATCGGACCGGCAACTGGCATGATTTCCTGGTTTGTGTTTATAACCCAAAAAACTGGCGGATTAATCGGTGGCAATAAAAGTGATAATATGTCAAGCATGGGGGGGCTTAACTTCACTTTTGCACGCCAGCTCATGTTCCTCCGGCATCTTTTAATCATCATTAATGCAAATGAAGATTGGTACAAAAATTAAGATTTCTAACGGAATTACTTCAAACATCTTTTAAATTTTCAATTAATTATTTTTTTCTTTCTATCACACAATTCAACTTATAAATTATATTTTTCAAAATTTTATATTACTTATTATCTCTTTATATTTTGATTAAAAATTTTGTTTTAACTTGTTATTGTTAAAAATAAAATTTTATTTTTATTTTTAAAAATACTAATTTTTTTTAATCTCACTAATAAATTGCATTTATCTAAATTTAAGTTCTTTATTTATCTCTTTAATTGAAAATTTTAAATTATTATTGTTGAAATTAATTATTATTTAAATTGAATTATTAAATAGTATATATAATTAATTTTGCTTAAGATAATTTAAGAATATGTTTAAAATAATATTTAAACTATACAAAAGTATGTTTAAAGGACATTAAAAAAGTTAAAATAAAGTTAAAATCATTTCTATTGACTTTTTTTGGACATGCTTTAACTTTTATGAGTCTTTAAATAAATGATAATATGGAAATATAATTTTATTTTTTAAAATTTTATATTAGATTCAATCTTAATTTAAATTATTAGATTTATTATTAGTTTATTATATATATTAATAGGCATTATTACTTCATTTTTATGTGAATAAAGTATTTTATTTTATCCTATATTTTTACTTAGTCTTATAATTTAACTTCTTATTTATATACCAGTTTTATAGAGATTTAATACCGGCTAAAACTTTAAACATTAAACCTTTTCTTTGACCGGTTCGATGTTCAGTTCGACTTTTAAAGTATTAGTTTTCAGTATGGTCTTCAAATTTTGTATAATGGAAGTGGGTCTATCACCTTAATACCTAATAATGTCGGTCATAAACAATAAGGTAGTTTTAGTTATGGATACGCAAACAAGATATTTTTACTAAAATATTTTCACGAATGCCCAACTTAAATTATAATATTTGATAATGTTCAAAAAAATTATAATACTATAAAAATGTTAATATTTAAATGATGGTGTTCGAACGAGAAGACATGTTAGTGGTTTTTATTATTCATATAGGCTATACTTTACCCAGTAGATAATACGGGCTTATATTTAAATTGATGAAGCACAAACGACATTACCCCGTTGAAAATATGGGTTTATATTTAAATTGATGAAATATAAATGAAAAGACATGTTGGTAGTTTTATTACTTAAATGTGTTACACATTACCCAGTTGATAATATGAGTTTATATTCCAATTTTTCATTTGCCTGATTGATTTACATCACTCTTAAATTAGGTTGATTGTGCTTGACTTTTCATCTCCATCTTAAATTGTTCGATGGTTGTTTCTCTATAGTCATTGGCGTCGATTATTGTCTTTGTTGCACTAATTTAGCTCACATAGATAAATCAATTCACCTAAATTTATTTTGAAGTGTGTTTTAAATTTTCGTTAGGTTAAATATAATTCTTCGTTGTCTATAACATATGGGCCTCCTTTGTTTTGTTTAGAGTAAAGGTTTAGTTTTTCATAACACTTTTATAGTTCCATTCTCTCATCTTTGGGTTTTGTTAATGTTATTGTTAGGCCCTTAACATTCCTACTCATTGGTCAATCTTAGCCAAAGATTAGCCAGCTTAGGCATGAATAAGGTATGACTTAGGCATGAAGCAAAAAAAATTGAAGTGAGAAAACAAGATGGGATAATTATATTTCAAGCTTCGGTTGCCTTTGATGGATCTTAGAGTGTCGATCAGCTTAAGTAAGTTAGACTTAGACTTAGACGTTCTTGTTTAGACTAAGGATGAAATGATGCTCAATAATGAATTATGGATGGGCATACTAGATGGCATGTATTGATTAGACCATGTGCGGATTGGATTGAAACCTAGCTAAACTTCACCTTTGGATGATGATCATGGGAAATGTGGCAAAGTTACATGGTTAAAGCATGGAGATGTGTCTTTAGATACATGTTCACTTTTTTTTTACTTAGGTAGTGAAAAAGTGGTGAAAGATGTAAACCACCCATTAAAGTAGTGCCTGAAATAGTTAGAGATATCAATTACCAACTAAGTCAGTGATTGGTTTTACTACCCACTTTCTTGTATTTTTTTCTTAACAAATCTCCAAATACCTATAAATAGTCAATTAAAGCAAAGGCTTTATCATAGAGAGAGTTGGAGCTTTATATCCCTTGCAACTATTGTGAGAGTTCATAAATGTTGGCATTTTCACTATAAGCTTTGTGCATATTTCTTTTCTTACTACTTTCTATTTATGTTAGCTAAGTTAATTGTATTAGTTTGCTTATGCCATTGTGGGAAACACTTTAAACATAAGGGAATTGGAAAGGATGAGTTAAATCGTGGGAGTTCAACTACCGTACTTAGAATTTGGAGCATTTTGGTGTGAAGTTCCTTACGAAGTCTTTGTAACAATTATAACCGTACCTATATTATTAATTCAGTAGTAAGAGGCACTAATCTTAATAAGTCATTACTTGATGGATGAGTTTATTGGTCATTTATCTATATATGAGGAAAAAGCCTCTTCTTATGCATTTTAATTTGAAAAATTAAAGCGTTGCGAGATTAAGTGTCTGCCTTAATGGAGGTGCAAAAGGAAGCTATTTCAAAATAACAGTCTTTAAGCATGCTATTACTAATTGGGATATTGGTCAAGTTGAAAGCACTTCACTTAAGGTGTGTACACCAAAAGTTTCTTTTAGGGAATTTGAAATGTTGAGCAACTTGATAACTTCTTGTGAGATATGGAACATTACACTATAGTAGCTAAATTGTTGGATATGAAGAGAGTTAACCTTCAGTAAGGTATCTTAATAGAGATATAAAACTATAGTGGAAAACAAATGTTGATTGTACTCCTATAAATATATATGAGAAGATGAAGAAGTAGTTAAAGATTAAT
>JANIJF010000002.1:45100419-45111084 GCA_024520955.1 Erythroxylum bequaertii
TTTTTCTGAACGTAATTTAAGTAGTTTCATATGTGAAACAGCTTCTAATTTTTTGGGTTCTTTTTAGGTGCAGAACAGAGTCAAATGGTATGTGGATCTTGCCGAAAGCTGCTTTCATATCCAAAAGGAGCCAGACATGTCCAATGTTCTTGTTGTCAGACCAGCAACTATGTGCTTGAAGGTTTTTTTATCCTTCTTTTCTCTTGGTGGGTGTTGGAGTTGGTGTCCTGGTCTTTGGTTTAACAAGTTGATGGTTGTGTTTTAGCTTAAGCTAAAAAGGAAGTTGTTTGGGTTTCTTATTAGCTGCCAGGTTTGTCTTAAAATTTTAATGTCACACAGATGTATCTTGATTAAGGGCTTTTATTAATCATATATTTAGAGGCAAGACTTAGGCACTCCAAATGTAAGGTCCCATTTGGTCTCTGCCCATTCTATAAGTAAGATGTGCACTTTGGTCTATAGGGAGGATATAGATGGAGTAGTATTGCAAGGTTGAGTTTTTAATCTAACGTGGACATATTCACTCACAAAGGGTGTTATAGCTTGTCTTGTTTGTTGAACTTTCTCCCTTGTATGCTTTTTCACCAATCGAATACTTCTACGAAATGTTGAAGAGTCATTTTGCCAAGCCTTACGTTCTAAAACATTGACATGATTGCCAAATTAGTGAAATTTAATTCAATCATCACTTGCAGCTCATGAAGTTGGGCAAGTTAACTGTGGTGGTTGTACTGTATTGCTGATGTATCCATATGGAGCTTCATCAGTTCGTTGCTCTTCATGCCATTTTGTGACAGAAATGGGAGTGAGTGAATCTTTCCTCATGTATGCTTTTATTTGTACCCTACGTGTATTTCCATGCACTTTTGCATTTCAGAATTGTTGTGTTTGCCTTAATCATGCCTTTGCAAGTTTAGACACCTGGCTTTTAGATTGTGCATTCATAAAGCTACAACTTTGGATTTATAAATGATGTTAACGTCATTAACAAGAACTAAATAGCATTCAAAGGAAATGCATTTGTAGAAATTTGTTGAGAGTTTTTATTCTTATAGAAACTTATCCAAACAGCTACTCTATTTGGGTATTTAAGCAAAACCTTGAGGCATACTCCATGATTCTTTAAAAGATACATCTAAATCAGTTAAGATTATCTCTTTGATTACATGAAGATTTTCCTCAACTGAATTAGAACAGACTGCCTTTAACTAAGGAGGTTACAAATATAAAAATTATCCCTAAGAATCTGCTCCTACTTAACAGATAAATCTCGCAAAGACCTGGATTCATTTTGTCTAGCTTTTCCATACTCCCCCTCAAGCTGGGTTATGGATGTCGATCATACCCAGATTGGATTTCAAGTTGTTAAAACTATATCTGAGTAGTGCTTTTGTGAATATACTGCTGTCTACTGGTTAGCAGGAACATAGAAGAGCTTAAGTATGCCTTGCTCGATTTTTTCTTTGAGAAAATGTCAGTCGGTCTTGACATGCTTTGTTCTATCATTATAAACTAGATTCCTTGCTATTTCAATGGTATCTTTCTTGTCACTCTGCAATGTTATTTGAATCGAGTTAATTGCTTTCAATTCCTCTAGCATCCTCTCAAGCCAAATTCCTTCATAAATCCCATGACACATTGTCCTGAATTCTACCTCTGTGCTACTTCTTGCAACTACAGCTTGTTTTTTACTTCTTCATGAAACCATATTACCCCGGACATATGTGCAGTACCCTGTAGTAGATTTGCTATCTGTTAATGAACTTGCTCAATCTGCATTGGTGAAAATATTTACTTCTTGATCTGTAGGTTTTCCAAAGAAAAGAGCTTTTCCTGGACTTTGATTTAGGTATCTTAGGATGTGAAAACCAGCCTCCAAGTGTTTCTCTGTTGGATGATTCATGTATCTGCTCACCATTCCTACAACGAAACTTATATATTTGTTATATATGGCCTAGTATGTGGAAGGTAGATTAGTGTTCCCACTAGTTTTTGGTATCTCCCTTTATCTATCAAACTTCCTTCCTTTTCCATCAGGTGCTTCACCATAGGGCTCGTAGGAGTAAGAGCTGGTTTGCAATCTAACATGCTTGTCTCTTTCAGTAGATCCATAATATATTTCTGTTGTGAGATTGAAATTCCCTGTTGTGAGCGAATTATTTCCATCCCCAGAAAATATTTAAGTTTTCCTAAGTCTTTGATTTCAAATTTATCAGCTAGAACATCTTTTAGAAACTTGATTTCTTCTGAGTGATCACTTGTTAGAGTGATATCATCTACATATGCTATCATGATTGTTTTCCTTCCTTCAAGATTGAAGTTGATAAACATAGTGTGATATGTTTGACATTGAGTGAACCCGTACCTTTTTACAACTCCATTTAATTTTTCAAACCATGCTCGAGGTGATTGTTTGAGCCCATACAACGATTTCCTTAGCCTGCAGACCTTTTCAAAACCTTCATGTGTATCAAGACTAGGAGGAACTTCCATTTATACTTTTTCTTCTAGGTTACCGTTTAAGAAGGCATTCTTTATGTCTAATTGATGCAATGGCCATCCCAGATTAGCTGTAAGGGAGAGGAACACGAATAGAGTTGAGTTTTGCAACAGGAGTAAGTCTCCTCATAATCAATATTATAGGAATGTGTAAATCCCTTGGCAACCAGGCTACCCTTGAATTGATTTATGCTTCCATCCATGTTGTACTTGACTGCAAACACCCATTTGCAGTCAATTACCTTCTTTTTAGCCGTTAGTTCCATGTAGTCCTAAATCTGGTTCTTTAGAGCATTCACTTCCTCCATAACTGCTTCCTTCCATCCAGGTTGTTCAAGAGCTTCCTAAACATTTCTAGGAATCTGTATTTCACTCAGAGAAGTAGAAAATGCCCTGTAGTTAGGAGACAAGTTGTCATAAGACACGAAGTTTCTAATCGGATATAAAGTGCATGCTCATTTTTCTTTATTTAGAGTAATAGGCGAGTCCAAATCATTCAAATCACTAGAACAATATGATATGGTAGAACCATTACTTGTGTGGTGTTGAGGGCTCGGGATGGCTTCTTGACAATGTTGTGGATGACTGAATGTTTAGTCTCCTTTCTTTCTTTCTACCTTCTGGAATAGACAATTAGCACTTTTTCTTTTGTATTCTTTCGGACATCAGGAATTGAAGGACTAGGACTAGGCATAATAGAGTATACTAGGGACTGTCATTAAACTTGGAGCAATTGAATTGGGCACATTTGTAGCAACTGTACTAGAGACGCTTGGAGTAACCAGACTGAGCATAGGCACACTAGAATCTATAGACCATGATAGAACTGATAGAGGAGAGGGTGATTTAGCAGATGAGAGGGACATTAGGAGAGGGAATAAATCGATAGTATGGAGGATGTATTCTAGAAGAAAGAACAGTGGGCCAAAAGGGTAGTTAGTTATCAGCTGAGGTGGCAAAGTAGTTAGAATAACAAAATGTGTATGGGGAGGGGAACATTATGTACGGGGAGAGAGAGAGGAGAGTAGGCAGAAAAGAAGTAAGGAAATCGGGACAGTAGGGTGTACATACCTGTTGAGGAGCGGTTCTGCTCTGATTTAGGGAAGAAATACCTCTGTTATACTGTAGTGAGCTTTATACCCTACGGTTTATTGCATTAATACTAAAATCTCTAGTGTACCAAGACTAGAGTTCTATCAGACACCAAATCTGATATTCATTTGTAGAACTCTCGCCCTAAATACTGGATTTGGAGTAGAATGGTTGCTCTTCAAATAATGTAACATCCATGGTATCACAGAACTTTTTTTGTGACTAGAGAGGAAAATTTATACCCACTTTGATTTGAGGAATATCCTAAGAAAATACACTTAATGGACGTATAATCAAACTTGCTATGATTTTGATGATGAATATGGACAAAGGATGTACAACCAAAGATTTTTAGAGGTAAATTGGTTATGAACCGAATGTGGGGATATGTGGTGATGAGAGACTAATATGGAGTTTGAAAGTTTAGGACACGACACGACATTCGGTTAATTAAATATGTAACAGTCATAATTGCTACCTCTCAAAAAAATTTTTGGAACATGAGCTGTCGACATTAGTGAATGTGCAACTTCCAATAGGTGATTGTTTTTTCATTCTTCTATACCATTTTGTTATGGTGTATCAACACAAGAACTAAGACGATAATATCATGTTCACTAAGATATCTTCCAAGAACTGAGTGAAAGAATACGCTTGCATTATCAGTTTTGAGAATTTGGACTTTGGTTCGAAACTGGTTTTCAATCTTCTTGTGAAAAAGTTAAAATATTTGTCCTACCTCTGACTTCTCCTTTATTAATAAGTGTTAGATGATTCGAGTATGGTCATCAATGAATGTGACAAACCACCTATGCCCTAAAATGTTTTTTTTTTTAAACCTTGGATGGTCCCTAAATGTCACTATTGATCATATAAAACAGATGGGATTTTTTGTATGGCTGAATAGGAAAGGAACTAGGATCCTTAGATAATTGATAGACTTCACATTAAAAGAAAGATGGATTTTTATTGATTAGATATGGAAATATCTCCCTTCATGTGGTTGGATTCTCTAGAATCAACAACCTACTGTGTAGAATTTTTCTTTGCACTTAGAGCCGTGTAGGAGTTACCTTTTTATGCCATAGTTACTATATTGCTTTCATTAGGTTGTGTGTTCTCTAGATTGAGCTTTGTATCATTTTCTGCAAGGCTTCTATTTGGTTTTGGCTGAATGGGTTGGTTTCTTTGAATTTTCGATTTTTTGCCGCTGTAATATTCCTATGGTTTGTTTGAAATGATCGAGAGGAAGGCTGCCAATTTGTTGGTTTTCCATGTATTTTCCATCATGTATCCTTCATATGCCCTAGTTTTTTGCAATGATAACACCAAGGGCAACTGTTTTACCCCTGGGTATTCCGGCTGCCTAATTTATTGAGTTGTTCACCATGAGAAGAGTTTGAGAATTGCCACTTTACTGCAAGTGTAGACCCTTCTAGGTTGGGCTGTCTTATTGATGTTCCCAACATCACTTTCCTCCGAGTCTCCTCTCTTCGTACTTCTGCAAAAGCTTCACAAACGCTTGGGCATAGGCTTGGTGCTGAGAATCCGTCCACGAACCACTGTTAGTCCTAATAAAAACTTGTCAACTCTCTCCCTCTCTTGGATCTTTCTATATTGTTTGGCATCCTCTGCACAGTTCCACGAGACATCCTCCAACATATCTAATTGTTGCCAATACCGAATTAATTGATTAAAATATTCCATGAGTGATGACTTACTTTGTCTCAAATCACCTCGAATTCCTTTAAATTCGAACACAGGAGAAGTAGTCTTTATTTGAATACATGTCATGGGTTTCTTCCTAGATTTGTTTCACTGTCTTGTAATACATGAAGTTTTCACCTGTCTCACTGGTTATGGAATTTAGCAGCTAGGACATCACTAGATTATTTTCCACCTTCCAGATTCGATAGGCAAGGCTGTTTTCATCCGATTGGATGACAACACTGGTAAAATAGTCTACTTTTCCTTTTCCACACATGAAAATCATTACTTATTGAGACCACGAGCTTAAATTTTGGTTTAAGTTTATGCCCAATAATCTGCATCAAAATATTTTCAGAAACACTGGTACATGGCCAGAGTTTGGGTTGGATGTGTCACTTTATTCACTTGCTAGGGCAGACTTGATAAATTTTGTCATCGATGTATGATAACAAGAATGTGATAGGGATTGGTTCAGATTTGCTCTGATACCATGTGGAAATTTATTGAGAGCTTTTATTCTTATAAAAACTTATTTAAACAACTACTTTAGTCGGGTATTTAAGCAGAGCCTTGACACATACCTGATGGTTCTTTAAAAGATAGACCTAAATCAATTAAGATTATCTACTTGATTAAAAGAGGATTTTCCTGAATTGAATTTCAGCAAACTGCTTTTAACTAAGGAGGTTACAAACTGAAAATTATTCCTAAGAATCTGCTCCTGATTAACAGAAGAATCTTGTAAAGATCTAGTTTCATTATGTCCAGCTTTTCCACAGCATCTAATCACATGATAATAATTGTTTGGTAGAGATTTTTGTTACGAATAACCACATAGATTTATGTAGATGATGCTTGCTTAGTTTTGTTATTAACCGTTGGGATAAAGCAAACTCACAACTTGTGTTTCATAATAGGGAAGAGGTCCCTTTTTGAGGCACAGTTTACTACTCCAATATATAGGTCTACATTTTATAGAAACTATACTTACGATATGTGTTTGGATTTGTTGATATTCTAGAGATAATTTGTTGATATTTTAGAGATAATTAGCTGGTTTAAGGCTAGAAATTAGTGGCTGAATTAATGGGATTTTATTGCTTAGAGAATAAATGGATTTTCTTTGATTTAAGGAGAATTAATGGGATTTTATTGCTTAGAGAATAAATGGATTTTCTTTGATTTAAGGAGATGATTAGGGTTGTACTTTCTTATATATTCTCTACTATTCATAAAAGATCAAGAAAGAATTACTTTTCCCTTTGATTTTCTTCATGGTATAAGAGTCATGGCTCACACTTTTTTTTCCCCATTCAAATTAGTCATAAATAGGCTGTTGTTTGGTGATGATTGATTAGAGAAACAAACTCCTCGTCCTCTAGCAATGATTTCAGCAATTCGATTGTGACTAATCTCGATGCTACAATGTGAAACACACAATGCAGTGGTGATCTTTTTGGCTCGATTTTGCTCTTTCAATTGACGAGATCACAAGTTGAATGGCGAGAATTACCTAGAATGGGTGCAAACAATAAAATTGGCCATTGATGGCAGAGGAAAAATTGGCCATTTGATTGGAGAGATAACATGGCCAACTTTAGATGATCCAAATATGGCAATATGGAGGTCTAGAAATTCTTTGGTTACAGCTTGGTTGATTAATTCAATGGAACTTGCAATTGGAAAACTCCATATGTTTTCCCAATAACAAAAGATGTATGAGATGCGGCTTGAGGGAGGTATTTGGATATTGAGATTTCTCCTCAATTTTTTGAACTAAAAACAAAGTTGTGGAAGGCCAACCAAGGAGATCACGATGTTCCTTTGTTTCATAACTAACTTGTAACCTTATGGTAGGAATTGGACCTATATTATGAAGAAGAATGGCAATGTCCGAATGGCAATTCCATTGTAGTTAACCTAGATTGGTTTCTACATCAGCTGGATGTCAAAAACACCTTTTAATTTTAAAGAAAAGGTGTACAGGATTTAGTGAAAGCTCTGGAAAAAGGATAGATAAGCTAAGAAAATCTTTATATAGGCTAAACAATCACCGAGGGCCTGGTTTGACAGATTCACAAGATTTGTATAGTCTTAAGGTTTCTTACAAGAGTAGTCTGGTCATATTCTATTCATAAAAATTTCTGCAGAAGGGAGGATTGCAGTTCTGATTGTGTATATAAACAACATTATCCTCACTGGTGATGATTATGAGGAAATGAAAATTTTGAAACAGAATCTCTCGAACAAGTTTGAAATCAAATTCTTGTGATCTCTTTGATATTTTCTCAAGATGGAAATTGCTAGATTTAAGAAGGCATAGTAGTCACCCACTGGAATTATATCTTGTATCTTTTAGAAGAAACTGGGGTGAATGGATTTAAACCATTAGATACTCTTATGGAATTTATTTTAAAGCTTGGGGAAGTGAAGGAAGGAAGCTCTAGGAAAAGGATTATTCTTCAAGAAAAAGTGATCAAAAAAGAGTTGAAGTCTACACTAATGCAAGCCGGATAGGGTCTATTAGCGACAGGTCTACTTCTAGGTATTGTACATTTTTATAAGGAAATCTAGTAACCTGGAGGAGTAAAAAACAAAGTGTGGTGGCCAGGAGTAGTGTGAAGGTAGAATACGGACAATAGCTTAATAAATTTGTGAAATAATCTGACTTGAAAGAGTAATGGAAGAACTTAAGAAACTGGTGGAGGTCCTAATGAAGTTATGTGATAATAAATCAACTACCAATGTTATCACTAATCTAGTTCAACATAATCGGGCAAAACATATGTAAATTAACAAGCATTTTATAAAAAAGTAAGTTGAAAGTGGACTCGTACCATTTGTATCTACAAGTTGTTGATGCCTTCACTAAAGGTCTATTGAGGCAGAATTTTGACTTCTTTGTAAGCAAGTTGGACATGATCAATATTTATGCATCAACTTGAGAGGGAGTGTTGAAATTCTAGAGATAATTAGTCGGTTTAAAGTTAGAAATTAGTAGCTGAATTAATTGTATTTTATTATTTAGAGAAATAAATAAAATTTCCTTGATTTAAGGAGATGTTCAGGATCATACTTTCCTATATATTCTCTGTACTTTTCATTGAAAGATCAAGAAAGAATTATTTTTCCATCTGATTTTCTTCAAGATTTGTAGATATCAACTAAACATACATGTCTTTGATTTTTATCCTGAAATTTGGCAAGATTCAGAAAATTAATTAGAGTAAACATTGGAAAGGTTCCATGAAATTGCCAGAGGATGCTTGCCAAAAATCACTTTTGAAGGCAATATGCATATGCATATTTGTTTCATTTTCTTGTTAGGCATGTACGTCTGTTGCTAAATGATTCACTTGCACGAACACAGCAGTCTGTTTCTAAATGATTCACTTGCAGGAACACAATAGACGGCCACCTTGGTCTGTAATACAGGGGTACCATTCGCCACCTACCAACCATGTTCGCTGAGTAATCTTCATGGTGTTCTCCTATTTTCAAGAAAGCTTCCGGTGCCCTCAAGAAACACATTTACTTTTGCGGATGTGTGCTCCAGACATGTCCCCATGCAGATTAATACATAAATGTTAAATATTCATTTCCCTCAAGCTTTGTGATCTTCTCAAAGCAAGGTTATCGCTATTCGTTTCCAGCCGTCTTTCTATCATCTTGATCTTTTCGAGGATTAAAGAATGCAGACGGTGGGTGGTAGGTGATAGGATTATGCTTCAATGACTATTGTGCGCTCACTCTTTTTTCTCTAGTTTGTCGGTATCTTAACGTTGGAAACAATAATCAAAGAGACCCGTCAACTGTTGGATTACATAAAAAGCTAAGGAGGTTACCCCACATCAGATGTTGACGTCTCGGTGGAGGAAAGCTAAAGATCTTTTTGTCTTTGTTCTTTTAACTTCAGTTATATGGAATAATATTGTTATGCACAAATTTTCTTTCTTGACAATAATATTGGTTTCTTTCGTTCATGGTTAAGAATATATGCTTCTTACCTGCCTTGTGTAATCTTTTGATAAAGCAACTTAGTCATGAACATAAATCTTCCACTTGTTCTTGAAATATGCCATATCAAACTTTGGACATACAGTGTGATTTGCATTGTTATTGAAAAATCATGATCTACATTTGCTTTGTATCTTGGTTGTTTGTAGACTTGCTGATAGCTAAATAAAACCTTTATTCAGAAATATTTAGAGAGGAGTTTGGAATCTTCAATTTGTGTGGCTGATAGTTTTATTATGGATTTTTTTGGTTTCTTGTTGGACCTCGCTGTATCTTACAGACAATGTTAAGAATAATGTCCCAAAATTCGAACATGAGATTCGAGTGTCCTATTAAGTTAGGCCACATGATGCTCTAATGGCTTGGTTCCATTGAAAAATCTGTGTCATTTTCGCTGAGTCCTTTCAAACGACCTTAAAGTAAAAGGTGATGTGAAACGCATATTAAATAAAAATCCAGATGTGATGACAGTAGTATCTATGCGCACCAATCTGGATTTGAACGGTAGAAATCTGATTGCTCTTTTTCCCATGAAAATTTTCATTCATACATTTACGTACGTGAGATATTTCATAATGAGATAAAAGGATCTGTTCCTTCCACCTTTCTGGTCTGGGTTATTCCTTCCATTCATTTGAAGTCTTCCTTCTCCCATCTCTTCTCTTTAATTTCTTAATCTCAGTTTCTAATCACCATTTGACTAAAGAGCATTTGATTTATATTATCAAGCAATTTTATTTATTTTATATAATACATTTTTGTCCTAATTCACGCAACGTGAAACAAACCTTCTTTTTTTTATTTTTTTATTTTCACGAGATATTTTAGGAAAGTTTCAATTATAAAAAAACGCTTTTAAGTCATTCACATCTAGACAAGCTCGTCTTTTGCCGAAGATATTAATAGTTGTAAGGACGAAATAGTCATTCAACGGAGAAAATATAACATCATTCGTTACGAATGGTTTATCTCAATTTGGTTATCTCGGCAACTGAAACCAATGTCTAGCCTAACCTGGTCTTACCTTTGATACTTCGGGAGCCATTGGGTTTAACTTTTTTTTTTCATGATTTTGGTTTTCATTTTTTATAAAAATCAAAATTTTATTCGATAGATATTTATATTTTATTACTAATATCAATAAATCCTAAATAAGAGTTGTAGGTAAATTCATTTTATTTTATTCTCTTATTTAATATCTATTAATGAATATTACAAAAAATTTATTAGATTTTTGAAAATTAATAAATAAAAATTTATAGAATAATATATTTACTAAAATGGATAAAATTAAAAAATAAAAAATAATTTGATTTTAATTTTTAACTAATTAAATATATTTTGAAA
>JANIJF010000002.1:45252753-45266184 GCA_024520955.1 Erythroxylum bequaertii
CACTTACATCTAATTACAATTACAAGTTAAATTTTTAACATTTCAAATCGTTCAAATTTAAGTCAGATCATTTTAAAAACGTTTAAGTTGAACCTTATTTAAAAATATAATGGACGCCTAATTTCATTAGTTTTTTATCATGTTATCAATAATATAGCAAAAATATATTATATTTTAATATTAATTTGGGCCTACAATATCACATATGCACCATTTAATTTTGTGAGACTCAACCATATATTTTAAAATATCAAAAATTAAATAAATAATTAAAATATTTTATTAATTTTAATTCATCATAAACAAAATTAATTAAACTAATAAAATAATTTAATTAATATTAACTAAACATCTAATTAACAAACCCCTAATTTTACCTACCTTTAACTTTAAAATTCTCAATTTCCTTAACAAAACCTTTAATATTATCTCTTTGGTTTCATTCGAATCTTCTTAAATCTATTCTTGCTTCTTTTATCGTATATTTGGTTTCAAGGTCTCTCTACTAGTTAAGAGTAAGGCTACATACTTTTGGACTTTCTCAAACCTCACATCTCAACAGAATTTCTGTTAGAATGTTGTTGTTCTTGAAGGTTCCACGTTTTGTGTTCTTTTAGAAATTATATGTTTAACACTCCAAACCACTTTTCCAATTTGTTGCAACTAAGATAGTTAAGTAAAAATCAATATGACATTGACGAATAAATACTAAAACAAGCTTAACATTAACAATTGCAAAAAAAAATTCATCCTCTCTCTTCTTTTTTCACCCAAACTTACCTTGTTACCTTTCTTTTTTACCTCATTCGAAAACAACCTTAGACGCCTTCTCTGACCCAGCCTCCCTGCCGCTGAGGCTCCAGCCTCCCATTCTGGCATAAAGAGAGGGGAAACCAACACCCCCCCCCCCCAATCTAAAGCTGACTTCCCTGTGCTTACCAAGGAAACATTAGCGTCCCACTCGATAGCTAAACACAGTAGTAAAATCCATAACAGTCAAAAAATTGCAGATAAAGATCTGGCCACTTCCAACCTAATCAAAGCATGGAAGAACAAATTGAAGATAGTACATTACAAGGGAACACTCAAGCACTATCAAAATGTGCTCAAGGATGAAGTCTTATCTCCACTGGTCGAAATGTTAATGGAGGGAGCTAGAACTTAGTCCATGACGTTACTAGGTTTCTTCTGGTCTAAGTGTGCTGCATTTCTGATAGTTTATGCTTGGGCAAAGTCAAGATGGGGAAAGCAATGCTAAGGGAAGACGACTCCATTCTATTTAAGTTTATTGATAACACCAACCTTGACGAGATTGTGGAGTAAGGCTCGTGGCAAGTTGGAGAATAACCCCTCTTCATCCAAAAATGGAGACCTGGACTGGAAATGGACATGGTACAGTTTCATAATTTCTCGATGGAGTTCTAAACCATCAAGGGTCTTAGCTACTTGATTAGCTTTTTGGGCAAATCCATTTGTATGGATTCCCAAACTGCAAAAATGGAACATATATGTTATGCTAAAATGTGCGTTGAAGTTTCTAAAAAGGCCTCCATACCTAAATCACTTCCCATTCTTCGGTTGACTGAAATGGGTGAACTGAAGAAGGCTGTCATCTCCCTTTCCTATCCTTGGAAAATGACGAATGATAGTAAAGTTTAGAAGCCTACGAGTAAGTTGTTTCAAACTGGATGGCATGATGAGTTACTAGACTTTGTTGTACTTGATGATAAGGATGGTGCATATCAGTAGTTGAAGATAGGGGAGCTGTCTATGAATCACCTTTAGTGAAGGCAGATAATCACCTTAGTGGTATTGTGGATGTTGTTAATAGTGTGGTCGATGTTGTTGAATGTGCAATGGTGATGTTAATGGTGTAGTTTCTGATACAACCCCTGTTGAGGCGATTAGAGATAACCGTAGTGCAGAGGATGAAACTACTAGTGATGTCACTGTGGGTGTGCTTAATGATGTTGTTGATGTTGTTAATGGAGGTGAAGTCAACCTATAGGTTCTGGCTAAAAAATGGCCCAGGTTGTAGTCAATGGTAATTAATTAGTTGGTTTGAAGACTAAAAATATTGTTGCAAATAATTCCCAGCCCCAAGGAAATTGTCAAATGGATTGTGCTCAGTTGAAGAATCCTTTAAAATATGTTCAGATAGCTAAAATTGTAGCTGCTAAAGTATCTCCGTCTCATATTGCAAATGTAGAACAGACAACTATCGACAACTATAGTGCATACAATGTGGAGAGTCTGGATAGTGGAGTGAATGACTTCACCTCCCAATATTTTGAGCATTGTTAGATGGATTGGGCTAACATGTTGACTCCATTAGCAACTGCTAGGCAAACTAAGAATATTGTCGTCAAGCCTCTAAGGCTAGGCTGGAGTATGCACAACAAACAAAAATGGTAAAATCTAGTGATGATTATGTGGCAAGTCAAGGGAAAGGGGATATTATCTCTCAAAAAGTAGAACAAGTAGAGGACTGTGATTCTCCATTAGCTACAACCCAAGTCCCTGACATCTTAGGAGATTTTTGTGTGCAGTCTAAAATTGCAAAAAGGAAATCAGTAAAGAAGAGAGCAAAATCCCAAATACCATGGGGCTTCCTCCAAATAAGGCAGACCTAGTGTGGAACATTAGGGGTTAAACGAACCTCATAAACAAAAAATGGTGAATGAGCCTTTCTATGAAGATGAAACATAAGTTGTGCCTATAGTTGTTTCCTTTTGTTGTCTATCTTGTAGGCAATTATATTGCCTTACTTAAGGATTTTTTTTGGTCATATTGTAACAACCTATTTCTAATGTCAAACAACAAAATCAATCACAAGCCAAAACTTATATAAAGAACTAAAGGAATGAAAAGATATAACTAACTAACAAATTCTAAAACAACCCATTTATAGTGTCAAACAACAAAATCAATCACAAGCCAAAACTTATACAAAGAACCGAAGGAACAAAAACATATAAGTGAGCAAAAGTTTGAACAATTTAGTTTTCATTACAAAATAATTTAAATCAAAATTAAAAGAAAGTAAATAATCCCTACACTTTCCTCTATAATCTAAGTTGAGATATAGTTTTACTGAAAAGGAGATAGTTTAAGTTTTACTTCAAAAGAAATATTTTTGAAAGAAGGAGAGGAAGGGAAACCAATAAGAGTATGTATCAAGATTATACATCTTTATCTTTTACAAGAATAGTAAAGAAAACATATATTTCACACAGAATTAAAGATGAAAGTTACGTGTAAGTAACTCTCGTTTAGATAGTTTTCCAATTTTTGTAGGGCACTCATTGGAACTAAGGTCCGAGGTGATGAGTGGAGACAATTTCCTATGAACTAGGAATTTCTTCAATCAGGTTTCCATTAGAAAGGACAAGAATTGTAAGATGGTTGAAGGAAAACAACTGAATAGGGAAATTAATGGGAAAACTAGAAAAGGTGATTGTTAGTCTTGAGACAAAACCATCAACAGAGCATTGAACATAATTCCATTGCATGGATTCAGTGAGTGAGAAGTAAAAAGTCGAAGAAGAAAAAGAAGTAAAAGAGAAGGAGAACAGAAAATGGTAGAAAATAAGAAATGTTAAAAGAGAAGGAAAACAGAAAAATAGAAAATAAAGTTATTATTAATCCATACATCGGTTTTAAGTCTTGATCTGCTTTTTAGTGGTTCTTGGGTGGCTTTAGAATTGTTGGTGAGCAATCATTTAGGGTTTTGAGAATGTTTGGTTTTTGTTAGTGGATAGAGAACTGTGGTTATGGCACATTCTTGATGAAAAAGGAGAAATTGCAAGGGATAACCTTCGAGAGTTTTGGAATTGAGAAGCTGAATTGGATGATACTTTTGAGCAGATGGAAAACGAAATTCAAGAGGTGATGTATTCCTGCTCCTCCCGTACCCAAAGCCCTTCAGCCATCAAATTTATTGCAATGAATGGCTTTCTGAAAAAGGATGGTGATGGTCGCCTAACCCTACGGGAACATATGCATGAGCAAACTTGTTTTGCTTAGTGTAATCCCAAGCAGCTTTTGCCTTAATGAAGTCTTATAGGCTGTGAAGAACGCAAAGACCGTAAAATTGAAAATGAATGAAAAAAACTTTTCTAGCATTTAATTTAAGGCAATGCATGTTTCTGAAGATGTTGCGGGAATGTTTCCTACTCACATTCCACTCTTAAGAGCATAACGAAAACCAAGTTATATAAATTGCAACTGGATTCGCATCGTAATTGGGTTTCCATTTGTCAGCTAGGCCCAAGACACTCACGTAACGGATGCGTAAGAGTATTGCATAAAGCATCCTCGACAAGACTGCTACAATCAATACTACCACATCCTAGTGCAATGTAAGTGTAGGACACATACAAGGACCACAAGGCAGAAAGGTACATGGGATGCGTTTCCTCATTATTAACACTACTAACCATCCATGGATTCCTCAACCCTCAACGTACAACCAAAATTGACCGCTATATTCTAATCAAAAGTGGGCGTTCATTCTCATAACCAGGTAAGTAGTAACCCAACAAGAAACAATCAAAACCATATAAATGCAGAGGCCGATGAGTAGAAAGTGTACTATTATGCAAACTAAAGGGTTTATGCATCCACGGCCACTACAGGCATGACACAGATTCAGGGTCCGTCTCGAATAATTTGACACAATATGTGATCCTATCCAGAGAGGGTAGATTTAAGGTCTCCATTGTTGTGGAGATCCTTTACAATGTCGGAACCTCCTATCAGCTCCCCTTTGTAATAAAGCTGAGGATAGGTTGGCCAATTTGAGAAGACCTTTAGACCCTGCCTGACTTCCTCATCAGTTAAAATGTCGAAGGAACCAAAATTTATACCCTCCTCCCTCAGAGCATTCACAACCTGGGAACTAAACCCACATCGAGGAGCATCAGGAGTACCCTTTATAAAGACCATCACTGGTGAGGAAGTAATCAGACTCCTTAACCGATCGTCAATATTCTCTTTTGGAACAACACCTTTCTCAACCAAAACCCTTCTAAGTTCTCCACTTTTCTGCATCTCGAGCACAATATCTGATCCACCAACGAGCTCACCGTTAATATATAATTGAGGATAGCTAGACCAGTTAGAATAAACTTTAAGGCCTTGACGGACTTCATCATCAGAAAGAATGTCAAAACTCTGGAAGTTGACCTTTTCTTCTCGAAGGATTTCAACAACCTTCCCACTGAAACCACACTTTGGTTCATCAGGTTTTCCCTTCATAAACAACATAACTGGGCTAGAATTGATCAGGCCTTCCAGTCGAGAAGTCAGGCTAACACTTAATCCAGTGGATTCTGAGATGCCACCCTTTGTACTTCCACCTAAACTTTCTTTCGATACATTAGAACCAATAGAATCAATTCCATGATCCCTGAATATTTCTTTTAATTCACCACTCTCATGCATTGATATTACTATATCACTTCCGCCAATAAGCTCTCCTTTGCAATAAAGCTGCGGATATGTTGGCCAGTTCGAGAACACCTTCAAACCTTCACGAACCTCATTGTCTGATAATATATCAAAAGTTTCAAATTTAACATTTTCACCCTTCATAATATCAACAACTTTCCGGCTAAAACCACATCTAGGTGCTTCAGGATTCCCCTTCATAAATAGCATGAGAGGATGAGAGTCAATCAGTTGTCTCAATCGTTTACTTAATGCATCACTGAGACTGGGTTTCACTTGGTTTGCAAGTTGGGAAGAACTGTTCTCTTTAGCAAACTCTTTGACCGTCTCAAGGACAGTTGGCCCAGCAGCCATACCAAGGCTGGCTGGAACCGCAGGTTCTCCAGGGTTAACTGACCCAGCAACTTTAGCAACTTTGTTGGCCAAACTCGAAGGATCCGCACCTTCCAGTTTATCAATTTCCTTGCCATCCTGATGAAGAAAATACCATAAAGCTGTTTCATCTATATAAAAAAAAAATTATTAAGAGTAAAAAGCAATCTCGACAAGGTTAAATCAAAATTCGTCCTTATAAGGATCATAACTATTTGAACATGAATAAAACATAATAATAATAAAATAGTTAAACACGTCTATAACCAATTATTCTACTCATTCCAGCAAGTATTCCTCTGTCATATTATTCCTGTCTCTAGTTGATTAGTCTCTTTGTTCCACATCACACAGTCAGAGTCTACATTTCTTTAGGACCTTTTCGTTTAACAAAATTGAATTCTTGGTAACACAATAGCAGCAGTTAAAAAAAAAAAAAATCAACTAACAGGCAACATCACAAAACTCAAAGATAGAAAGAAAAAGTGAAATTGGAGAAGGTGGAAAGATTTAAGATAGGACAACCTTGAAGAAAAGGAAAAAAGGCACAGCAGAAACAGAAAAAGCCTCAGAAATCTCCGGTTGGTCTTCAGCCTCAACCTGCAAAACCAAAATCACCCATGAAACCAACAAGAATAGAAAAGGAAGAAAAATTTAATGATGCAAACAGAGAGGGAGAAAGAGAAAGGACCCTAAGGAAGTGGGCATGAGGGAAATCAGTGGAGAGGTGGGAAAAGAGTTGGTCCATGTGCTTAGAGGCCTCACACCATGCCGCCCAGAAGTGAAGGAAAACAGGTGCGGCGGTAGAGAGCAGGTTATCAAGCTCCGCCTTCGACTTCACGTCCTTGACGAACCCACCCATACTGGCTTTGGCTTCCACCGGAGAAACACACAAATCAATCTCGGTGCGTGTCAGCGTGTGTGTGTGTAATAAAATGAAAGGCTTTAGGAATGAAAACCTAGACGGTTTAAATAGACAAGTATTTTATGATTAATATTATTATAGCCATAGATTGCTTGCTGGGCCGGTGAATGTACGTAAAGAGTCAAAAATCAATCATGGACTTCTTGTGTTTTCTCTTTTTCATATTGGCCCTTTAGGTTTTTACTGAGTAGTCAAACAGCTCAACTCCTCATGCCTTCAAATTTTGATGAAGATTACATATTACATACGTTTATATATAAAGCAATTTAGAATTCTTGCTTGCTTGCTTTCTAGTTTCTGCTAACAATCACTTATAACTCTTCATCTGATAAACAAAACTCAGCATCATCAACCTCACATTCATTTTGAAAGGAAAAGTTGAACAGAATGGCTACAGTAATCACTTTCAAAGATAAGACATGCTTTCCCTTATGGTGATGCAGCTTAAGTACAAATCTTTGCAACAAAAATTCCAACAAACAAGTGGAATTTCAACAATTTATACATTAGTTTTTTAGCAAATTTATGATTCAGGATCCTCTTCAGGCACAGATATTGTTAGTATTTGAGTTGCAACTCAGGATTCCTAGAAGGACTGAACCTCAAGGGCGGGCTTTGGAAGAATCAATGAAACACATCTAAAAGACCCCATTCTTACAATTATCTTGCTAGGATAGGGGCACCACAAGCAGCAGGAGCATGCTGTCCCTATTTATAAACGAGGTTCCCTCTGACAAAAGTTGCCAAAACCTTCCCAGAAAGCTTGGATCCGAAGTAGGCTGAAATGCTCTGTGAAAGAAATTAAGAAGTCGGTGTTTCAAATGGCTCAGAACTAATTAGGTGGCATGCATATAAGATAAAATAACTTCAGTGATGTTCTCAATGAAATGCTCTTTAGGTGGATTAGAAACATGAAATGGAGAAGTCAGTTTGCATACAGGATGTTTCACGTATACAGGAAGATCATCATTGATCTCAAATTCTACACTTGGCTCCCATACAGCGATATCTGCATGTTTTCCAACTGCAATAGCTCCCTACAAAATGCAGTACAGAATCAGTTGACATGTCTTTTGAGAATGACGATAAGTGGTAAATCTGCATCACCTTCAACTCTTGTCCAGCAAGCTTCGCTGGCCTCTCACTCCACCACATTGCCAACTGTTCAAAAGTTGCTCCATAGTTCCTCCCATACGACCAAGTCACAGGAAGGATGAACTGCACATATTATGATTTTTAGTCCTAAAAAGTAGGAAAAAGCAGCAAAATGGAACTGACTCTTCATTGTTTTATCACCACACGAATAAAGAAACAACTTAATTCTTTTGATATCTTATTCTTTGGGAATATATGCTCCCAAATTTTATTAACATAAAATTCCAATAAAGTCAATAATCACAAAGAACAGCTGAGATATGATAGAACAGCTGAGAGATGCTAGGATATGTTCACAAGTAATGCATGGAAATGGATTTCAGGCCTAAACTACTAAATAGGCAGTGAATCCAGAATTACCTAGTAACTAATGATATACTCATCCTAGTGAACAAAATGCAAATGCAGAGCGGCTGAAAATCTTCAACCAATGACTGATTCAACAGCACAACCCATTAGGTAAATAATGAGGTTTTCTTTAGCACTTGACAAATTAATGAGATTATCAATGGCCACGGTCGATGAAAGGTCCCAAGCCACTATTAAATACTGAATGGAGGATCATACCCGAAAAAATTTCACATATTTGAAACAGTTACTAGGTTGATATGAATGACGAATCAGTAACCTGCAAAGATGATATACCACCCCAAGCCCTGAGGAAATCACCCTCACTAAGGAGTTTGAGCTCAGGCACAGTTGGTGAATGATCAGAACTTAACATGTCAATGTCTCCATCCTGAAATATAATTTTGAAGTAAAGCGACTAAGAATCATGAAAGTTGAACAGAAATTTTTGTGGATCCTTGAATTTTTAGCTACCAGAAGGGCCTTCCATAGCATTTCTTTATTGGCTGCATCACGAATCGGTGGAGCACATTTAAAACGAGTATCTCCATCTTGAATCTCTTCCGCTGAAAAGGCCAGGTAATGAGGACACGTCTCAACAGTTACACTGTCCCCATCATTTTTGGCACTCTGTGCATAACATGGCAAAGAGTTCAAAACAATTTTCCTTGACTAATAAGGTCCTTTCATACAAAACAAGGAAAATATAAAAGATAAAGGTTAAGCCTATGCAAATACATCTGCTTGATTTCCAGTTTTACATACTATGGTATGCACTAATCCAATAAATGCTACGAAGAGCAATAATCTATGTGAAAGTATGAATGTAAAGTAAATAACAGACCTGACAGAGAAAAAAGAGTATGAAATGGTAATATTCCAAATAACCTCCTCAAGCTGGAAACTGATGGAATAAAAAGTAAGCAGATGAAAGAAGTTACCCGCAAAAGCTGCAAGGAAGAACCTGCATCAGACAAATGAACAATATGAAGATGAGCTCCTTCTGCTGAAGCACCAGTTCTTGTGTCTTTAGATACAGTTAAGAGCTCACTAATAGCTGCCTCCTCCCTGGTTAAGAAATCAAGTATCATCCTATCTTTAGCACTAAAAGAAAAAGATGAAGCTAATTAAGCATTTATAATATGCTTATAGATGAAGGGCATGGCAAATTTGCCTCTGGTGAGACGTGAAAAGGAATCAAGAAACTGGAAGTATATGAGTTAACTACCGTTGATTGATCTAGTCTAAGAATTACTCAGATGTTCCTGCCATAAACAATTTACATGTAAGTTCTAAATTTTGTATTTCCTTAAATGGTAAAGGATTCATCAGTTATAAACCATGCTCAAGTCATTGAAATAGCACATGTTGTAACCAATCACATTAATAGTACTTCATTTGCTCCATCTTCAGATATATACCCAACAGAATTGAGGTTTGTTTAGACCAACAGGAAATGCATAAATCAATGAGTTTTTAACTAGTTACTCAGACACTAGCCCACATGGCCATGACAATATTTTACCATGATGGTGGCCTTGTCTTAAGATATGTGGAGTAAGAGCGGGGGTTATCTGCACCATCTTCTGAGTAGATTCCAGAATCTTGCTGAATCTCTGCATGAACAAGTAAAGGTCTTCTATATTTTGCCAGAACAGCTAGTCCCTCCTGCAGAAGCATATGATAATAACCTTATCAAAAGACCTCTTTCAAGTGTTAGAGGTTCTTCTTTAGACAGACTCAACATTTGAACTAAGAACAAAATAGAAAATAGAAAGAACAGTTTAAGAGATCACAGATATGATAAGGTAATATATTAAATAAGTGATGCTGGAAGATGCTTAAGGGCTAAACCTTGATATGGCTGACATTGGTCATAGGGAAGTCGTTGATTCCTGAAGGACACATAAAAGACTACAAAACAATAAAAAATAAGTTGGAATGAAACAATCAGATAATCAAGACCAAGAGAAATCAGCTGACATAACTTTTCTTCGCAAAATGTAAATAGACGTCAGCAAATGTTGATGCAGGTGTATCAAAACTGCAAAAGATGGAAATAGTCTATCGATAGTTTATGGTACAAATTGATAACAAAATAAAGTCATAAGTAAGCACTCACATCTTGGTTCACATTTAAGAATTAGTTTACAACAATCTTGACGAAGAGATTTCTTGTAGGAATATATGTTAAAAATACTACCAAATAGCATACGAAGATCATTGACACATCCTTGTAAGATGATTACCTTCAATCCAAGAGCACCTGCATTTAGAAGAGCTTCAAGAGAGCTTCTGTTGAATGCATTTTCAGGAACTAGGCCCCCCCAAAAACCTGTTTATATCAAAGTTCAGACGTATATCCTTAGAAAATTGGTATAAGTGCAGCCCCAAAAGAGCAGATTGTTTCAAGATCATACCAACATCAACATAGATATTATTCGCTGCAGCCTCAATCTATTCATGTATGTCAAACAAAACAAAAACCAGTAGTTAGTCAAGTAATCTCATTTCCAACAAGCAAAAGATAATGCATATAATCATGATAAAGGGAATAGGAAAAAGATCTTCATCAAGGCACAAAAAAGGTCCAAGTGCATGAAAGAAACATGTTTAAGCTTTGCAAGATCTTTTGAACCAGATGCAGTAATGCTACTCACAGTAACGGATTCTTAGATGAGCCTCCTCACCTTGAGCCTTAGAGTTTGTGCAGAAACAGTCGAAGGGAAACTGTTTAGAGGCATATCAATCAATGTGGTGACACCACCTACAGGTATATAGTAAAATGGAGTGAACACAATAACATTAAAACAAATGTGTAAAAGGGATTGTTCAGAGCTTAACCATTTAGTACTTTAAAAGGACAAGAAAAAAATGCAGCATGGATCTATATTAGCATCCCTTGTCTCATCTCAAATCAGAGTGCATTGTTAAATCACAATGAAACATAACTTCTTCTCATGAAAGATTATTACTTGAGGACTTTTCTCCTTTATCAATTAGATGTGCATTCAAGTGCTAACAGCCATAAGAAATTACCAGCAGCAGCTGCTTTAGTCCCTGAAGGAAATCCCTCCCATTCAGTTCTTCCAGGATCATCAAGATGTGCATGCCTGCCATGGTCATGTAATATCATATTTCTCGATTATGTTTCAACAGTGAGAACTAGAAGTAAAGAAATAAAATTTCGGTTAAAAAATTTCATCTTACACATCAATCAAACCAGGCATAAGAACAGCTTCTTTATAATCAAGTATTTGATCTGCCTTGGAATTTCCATGAAAATCTTCTCCCTTAATTATGGCTATGATGTACCCGTTCTTTACCTCAACTGTTAAGTAGCAAGAGTTTATCTAAGTAAAGGTTACAGCACAGCATAACAAAACAGCAATACCAACAAGATCAAGTAGGAAGCTAGCCGTGGTGGCACTATCAGATGTTACCATTTGATTGATTGTGTATTTAGAAAGAGAAAAGGGACTTTTGTGCAATCTTAATAGCTAAATACACACCTTTGCAATCAAATATCTGTTTGTACATCTGAAAACCAGTGAAACTACAACAAACCTGCACCAGATATGATCCCTTGTGGTGTCACAATCCTCTTGCTGGTTAAGAAGTAGTGGCTGTGACGAAGAAGGCTGCAGTCTGTGTGAGGAAGCTGCAAAGAAGGGCATTATGCTAACCTGAAATTCATTCGCGCTTGACATATATATATATCTAATGATTAACCATATATGAAGCCATCAATTTGCTCTGTTCCAGGTCCCAGGAAAAATAATTGCTAAAAGTTTACAGAAACCCACTAATCCAAATTGACAATCCGTTGCACATAGTTCCAGTGCATTCATGTCACAAAATAACTTATCAACAACAACAAGAGAAGATCATAAAAAGGCTGAACACTACAAAAGCCAAAGAGAGAAATAGCTCCCATTATCAGCTGCAAGGATAGGAACCTACAAAACGGAAACCTACCCACAAGACAACTACCGAACTTACAGTTGACTCCCAATCCCCTGGTGTCTTATCATGCAAAAAAAAAAAAACACACACACACACACACATACGCACAAGCATATTAATAGCAGCATGCACTCACCTTGGAGGAGTTGTGAACGTAGAAGTAGAAGATAAAGGAGGCAAGAAGAACAAGCAGAGGTAGCAGACGCCATTGAACAGGGTCCATTACCTTCCCAACTCAACACTAATGACAGCTTTCTCTCAATCTTTTCAATTCCTTGTCAGTTTCCGATTACACTCCAATCACAGCCTCGCGAAGTTGTTCCGCCGCACCACTTCCCTCTGAATTATTAAAAGCGATTAGTCGTCAAGGAGTACTCTTGTACCGGAGTGTTTGATATACTTTTATTATTTTTATTATTTGTAGGTTGAAATATTTTAAAAATATAATATATGTAAATAAAACGTAAAAAAAATAAAAGAGTAATTTTGAAAATAAAATTATAAATATATATAAAAAATTATGAAAGATATTTATTTTAAATAATTAAAATCTTTCTAAATTGAAATTTATTTTAAATAGGAGAAAATACATAACACTAATGGCACCCAATCTTAGGACGCCACATATACTTATTAGAAAGAAGAAAAGGCCTATCATCTCTCATCATTTTTCTATTAACACTTGTCATCATTTGTGCATCTTTGCAAATGGTAAGTTAAAGAAGATGGAGCAAGACAAATGTCGTACTGCAAGTTCCTTAGTGATAAATAAAACCAAGATGTATCTGGGAGTATAAAGGATGGGATCTGATCGTTTTCCTTTTAGTTCCATTTGATTTTGTAAATACGAAGATGTAGGAGCGAATTGATACTACAAATGATTCCAAGTTAAGACTTCCATGATACTAGAGATCTGAAATAGACTGCTAACTTGGAAGAATCCTACAACTGACTGAACCAAAATTGACAGCCTCGGTGTTGAGAATTGTCTCTGTTAAATATTTGGCATTTTTCGTTCTAACTTATTTTTTATTGTTTTATCTTTTGTTTACGGTTTATTATTTATCTTGTTTAAGCTAAAGACTTGGTCAAGTTTAGTTGCTAAACTTTCTAGATCATGTAACTGTTAGTTCCAGTTTTTTCTGATTTAGTTTTATCCACTTTTTGAATTTGAAGTGGCTGTAGGTTAGGGAAGTTTGTTATCCTTTCCTGTA
>JANIJF010000002.1:45402149-45412753 GCA_024520955.1 Erythroxylum bequaertii
GGAAAATTGATGAATTTTTGAGATTAAATTGAGGGTGATTGCTAAAGGGATAGAGAGAATTTTGGTGAATGTATGGATTGTCAGGAGAGAATCAACCTCTCAAAATGTTGATAGGAGTGATACAGCCACTCGATTAGCTGTTTATCTTTCTTATTCAGTAAAATCAATATACAAAGTGACATCTATTACACTGATATATTGTTCTTATTCTTGAGTGCTGTTTTTTTTGTGATTGTTGTTGTGCTTGGTCTTCATTTCTGCAGCCCAGTCAGGTAAGATCTCTTGGTTCCTAACACATAATCAACTGGAAACTTCAAAGTAAGAATTATGACAGGTGCTGGAGAAATATCAAGCAACTGCACTGATAATGATACATCAAAGCATGAAAACATCTGCTCCTAAATTTAAACTAAATGCCTCCGACATTTGCATGTGTGCTCCTTCAACTTACCAAGGACGTTATTGGTGCATAAACTCGCATTAAGTTATTCTCTCTCGAATACATTCAAGTAAATGAACAGCAACTTTCTATTTAAGCAAGTGATTGCTAAAACAATTCCGAAGTCCTTGAAAAATAAAATGAAAACAACAAGACGTAATTATCTTTTATATGTGAATGGGCTTGTCATAAGTGGCCATGGCAGCCTCCTTCAATGCTTCACTCATTGTGGGATGTGCATGGCACACGCGTGCTATATCCTCACTTGCTGCATCATAAGTAAGGGCGATTGCTGCCTCGTGAATAAGCTCCCCAGCATTAGGTGCCATAATATGGACTCCTAGTACTTTGTCAGTCTCCTTATCAGCCAATATCTTGACTATCCCCTCAGCATCATCAATGGCTTTAGCACGACTATTTGCCAAGAACGGGAACTTTCCAACACGATAACTAATACCAAGTGCCTTAACTTGCTCTTCAGTCTTACCAACATAAGCAACCTCAGGATGTGTATAAACAACTCCAGGGACCTTATCATAGTCCACATGGCCGTGCTTGCCAGCTATAAACTCCACACAAGCAACTCCATCCTCTTCAGCCTTGTGGGCTAGCATTGGCCCTGGAATTACATCTCCAATGGCATAGACACCAGAAACATTTGTTTGAAACCTATCGTTGACTAAAATTCGCCCAGCATTGTCAGTTTCCACACCTATCTTATCCAAGTCAAGCCCAGCAGTGAATGGAATCCGACCAGCAGAGACAAGAACCACATCAGCTTCAAGTGTTGTCTGCTGGCCACCAGATGCAGGCTCAATGGTCAACTTCACGCCATCACCAGATGTATCAACTCCAACAACCTTAGTTTTAAGCATAAATTTCATCTTCTGCTTCTCAAGGCTACGCTGAAATTGCTTTCGAACCTCCCCATCCATGCTTGGTACAATATCAGGAGCAAACTCAACAACAGTTACTTCCGAACCAAGCCGGCCCCACACTGAGCCCATCTCCAGCCCAATGTAACCTGCCCCAATGACCACAAGCTTCTTAGGGATTTCTGACAAAGCTAAAGCACCAGTGGACGATACAATTTTCTTCTCATCTATGGTTACACCAGGTAGAGACTTGATATCTGAGCCAGTGGCAATAATAATATTCTTGCCCTTCACGGTGGCCTTCCCACCATCAATGCTGTCGACAGACACTTCAGAGGGAGAGACAAACTTGCCGTAACCTTTGACATAGTTCACTTTGTTCTTCTTAAATAAACCTTCAATACCTCGAGTAAGGTTTGTTACAGCTTTGTCTTTTTGAGCCATCATGGCTGCTAAATCAATCTCGATAGAAGAGAACTTTACTCCATGGTTAGCAAATGAATGTTGGGCTTCATGGAACATGTGGGACGAGTGTAGAAGTGCCTGAACAAAAGATTTCAATCAATTTACAAATGCATAGACAATAGACCACGAAGTTACCAATAAATGCCTATTACAAGGTCATAGTAAAGTTACATATGGTCCGAACTGATCAGATAAACTAATACAACACAGTAGGTAAGTTTGTTAAAGTGGCAGGCTATAGTTCACAAATGAAAAAAAAACATATATATAAATATATTGTCAGAGTCTTCGGGAAGAAAATTGTCACTGAAAGCAGAAAGGTGAGATCTGGCTACGTGATGAGTTAGAAAAAGGAGATAACTTAAATACGCTAATAGCTAGTATCAAAGAATGGCAAACTGCCAGAACTAATTAAACCTCTTACAGATATCAAAAATCTAAAAGCATTACTCAAAACTACTTGGTTTTGAAAATGACTTATTTTGAATCATACATAGGAGAAGCTCATTACCACAAAGTTCTTACATTTACATTCTACCACATACTTATCGTTAAAACAACTGGATAATAGAAGAAATTTCAGCTCAAAATTCTCAAGAAGGAAAGCATCCTTCGTACATCCATCACAAAAGAAACATCTTTTAATTGATCCGTTCACATCCCCAACAAAGGAAAACTACAAAAATATTTATTTCCACAACCAACAAAACGCCATTATTTTACTTTGGTTAGCGCCGAAAAATCGAGCAATCAATTGAAAGCAATCCCCGGGGAAAAATGTTTATATAAATTGACATAAAAAGACGGTATGAACATAGAATTGGAAAATTAACCTTGAAACCAAAGCTAGATCAGAAGCTAAGCAAACAGAACCAAAACAACTATAAAAGCCCCGGAATCTAAAAAGGAGAGAAAGTCAAAAGTTAAAAACCTAACAAAAATATAAATTTGTAATAAATTTATGTATAAATACCTTAGAAGGGATGCAGCCAACATTGAGGCAAGTGCCACCGAGAGTACCGCGTTTCTCGATACAAGTAGTTTTAAGGCCGAGCTGGGCGGCTTTGATGGCCGCTACGTAGCCACCGGGGCCGCCGCCGATGACAACGACGTCGTTGTCGTCAGATGCGGCTGAAGCGAATCGGCGAGAGAAGGAGGAAAGAGCATGGGAATTACGGACAGGGAGCAGAAGATGATACGCTTTTCTTCTCGCCAAATCTGCCATCGCCATTTTCGATTCCTTCTGCTTTTTTTCTCTCTATACAGAGACACACTCTGACTCGCCTCTATTATATATAAAATAATGAAACAGTGAGGGAGTGATTTTACTCTGGTTCTAAATAAGCCTGTTCTTGCGCACCAATGACTGGACTGGATTCTTACGCGTCGGACCACTGAATGAATCAAAGCCGTTGATTTGGCAGCTTGACTTAAGTGTTATATATATATATATATTGAAACGTTTGATCAATAATAAATTAACGTTAAAAGAAAAAAATGATCCTCTTTCAAGGCATAATATGAATAGCTGTAGAAATGGAGCTAAACTGCGTACCTATTTAAGCCTTTTATAAAACGAATAATCTTGTGAACTGAGTACGTTATATGTAAATTTTACATACAGAATGACAAGGGTAATAAGACGGATATTATTATTTTTATTATATTTCTTAGGATAATCTTCTTCCATACAAAACGATGGCCTCAGAATCAGATTCCTTACCAGTACCATCACCCCCTTCTGTCTGCAAATGATGTGTGGCATTCATTTGGTTGCATAGCCACATCGCATCATTATTTACTTATCATCCCTCCCATACCCATTTAGTAAGAAACTAATCGCATTCACGCTTCAGTTGATAGTTGATACCAAAACAAATATTAAATAATAAATAACCCGCAATTCATCAGCAAATGCTAAATATGCTCTCTTCTACCCTGCAAAACTGCACCACCCAAAACAGATGCACACTCACCACCCTCATTAAGACAAATAATCTTTATGTATATCAATTGCCTTCTAACAAGCTCTTCAACCTATTCTTGCTTTCCTCTCAACCTTGGCTAAAACACCTCAACCTTGGCCTCTGAGGGCATCCGGTCACAACACACTGGTGAATAAAGGCAGATAACTACTACACTAAGATTATCTGCAGAATGCAACCATGATGCTTCCATGACAGGTTTTCTGGCACTTAGCTCAGGGTCATCATGGTGTCTGAGCCCACGGCGTACAAAACTGACAGCATCCTGGCTAGAAATGACATCCCAAATACCATCACATCCAATGATCAAGAACTCATCATCTTCTGATAACATTATTACAGACCCAAATGGAAGTTTCAAATCCCAGTCACCAAGAGCCCGATTGACACAGAGATTTCCATTAAGATATTCTTCTTCAATGTAACCACCTATGTGTTCAACCGTCTGCACTCAAAGGCAAGTATGAAGGACGGTGATCTTGGGGACATATCACCAGCCGACCATTTCCTACAAAAAACTGCTCGACAGAACCCAGCATTAGCAACCAGTAAATGCCTTCCAAGAACAAGGGCAGTTAAAGCAGTTGTTCCACAAGAATTGCTAGCAGTACTTTGTTATGAGGCCGAGACTTTACAAGACATATAAGCGATTCACAACGGGGAAGTTCAAGAACAGGGCTGCAGTTTAGTTTGTTAATTAATTAACCCCTTAAATTGATATTATTTGGTATTTTTGTTTGTGTGGCCTTTGGGTCAAGTGCAGTTCCTTTTATTACGTAGTAGTGGGTTTGTGAAACAGTTATTGTAGGAAGTAGTTGTTTTCCCTCAAGGCTTTATGAAGCCATCATTGTACAGACTGATGGGATCATTGAGTAAAAATTTCCTTCTTTGAGTTTCACTCAAAACAAAGGTCCCGGGTCCCTTTCGAGCCGGAATCATAGGTAGGATAAGGAAGATTCATTCAACTCCGAGCAATAAACCCCAAACTCGATCCTATACTAACATCTTCATAGAAGCCTACCGATATTCTTTAATCATTTTTCAATATGGAGCAAATAGGTAAGAAATATGAACTCATGTCCAACAGCCTGTTCTGTAAAACTCCATAACAAACCAGTAACTCTACTTCAGAGTCAGATTTGGAATAAGCACAAATGTGGTATTCATTGGAGTCAGTTTAGAAAGTACAATACCTGATCAGCAACTTAGAAATAAAATGATGCATTACAAATCAGCCCCAATGAGAGATAAAACATAAATCATCCATATAACAACTGTAACCCTTATATAAGTAATATTACTCACGAGATTGTTAGTAATAGTCTAACATATAGCTGGCATACATAGTTCCTAATTAGTATACACCACTCCAACAAAAAATGAAACAAAAATCATTCACATACCAATCACAACTCTTGTTTAAGAACTATTCTTCCCAGATCAGTGTCTTGTTGGCATTGATGCCGCAATACACCATATAAATATTGGCCAGTAAGTTAAAGGATAATAAACTTACAGTAGAAGATAGGATCAAGTTGAACATACCTTGACAAGCCGCACCTGCAGAAGAATCATAAAGACCACATGACTTTTTCATTCGTCAAGAAAAAGGATTGCATAAATAAAGATTTTAAAAAATTAGTTAAAGGTGTATGAAGACATTCAGATCAGAAGATGAAATAAATTTCTAATGGTGTCATTTGGGAAAAGTTCCATGCAGGTACAATTCCTATACCTTTGTTCTCACTGAAAGTGGATTGGCAACAATGAACTTGAAGAACTGTGGAAGATATTTACGTTCGCTATCACCATCATTGTACAATGCAGTGCAAACCAATCTTAGAGTTGCAAGGCCATATAAAAGAATGAAATTAGTTGACACTAACATGACTACAAACCTAAACAGAAAACTTGTGTTGTAATTACATTAGTCATTTGACAGAACTTACGTATGTGCCCCAAGTTCCTTGACATCATGTTCCACAATGAAATCATAGCGGCCCCCTGCACGAATAGTTTCTACAGGTGTTTTTGATGTGTCCAGAAGAAGGATCCTTTGCCTCTCTGTTTGGATTTCTGCCTACACTTCAATGCATACTTTTAAAAGTCATGAACGTTCAATCACTTCTAGACCTTTAAAATCTTCATGGACACATCTCAAATAATGAAAATTTTTCTTCACCCGTGGCTCAAAACATATTTTTCAACAAGCACTTTAATACAGCGAGGCAGGCCTTCGATAAACCAACGGGAAAAAAGAGGAACACTAGGCATTTGGTGTATGAACTACAAAACCACGCGATTAACTTTTTGCTTCTCATATAAACAATAACATCATATGCACTTAAATAGAATACTACTACAATCATCACATAATCAACCAGTATCATTGACATCATAAGCAAAATGAGGTAAAAAAATTATAACTTGAGAAGAAAGTAGAGGAAGAAGGAAGGAATGAAGGATCACACCTTGATAATGACATCCCTAACTTCAAAACTAGAACTGTTGTTGATACTAATATAACTACAAAACGTCTCTCCCAAATATATAGCCCTACAACAAGGAGAAGAAGAAAATATTAAAAGCAGAGGGAAAAATGAAATCGAGATAAGAGAAAGAGGGGGAGAGAGAACCCAAAGGCTTGAGGGAGAACGAGGAGGCCGGAGAGAGCGAAGGAATCGGAGGGGTGATCGATAATATATCGGGAGCGGTAACTGAGATCGGAGGACGATGAGGAGGGGTTGATGAAGTGGGAATGAATGAGAGGGGGAAGGTGGGAGGCGGCAATGGGATCGTCGAATATATCTTCACCGACAATTAGATCGGCGGGGTCGACACGGATAGAAGTGTCAACGTGGAGCGTAGGCCGGCACAGCCTCATGACTCGAAAGGCCAGCGAGTGCGTTCCCGATGATGTACTCATTACTCTCTCTCTCTCTCTCTCTCTCTCCTCTGTCCCTCCTCGAGGAAATTATGCAAACCAAATTTTGCAGAGGCAAGCAAGCTGACAGGACTCGGGAGGAGCTACGACTAGTACACTATTAATATTGCTCTCTTACGCTGCCGTTCGGATGAGTTAATAGCTTTTAAGTATTTCTCCATATAATAACAATTTTTTATCCTTAAAAATCATGCAATTGCAATTTGCAAAGTCTTCAATTTTATTGTTTGACCAGACCAGACCAGACCAGATGTTGCTTTGGCGAATACAAGTTAAAACAAAAATGGAAGCATGCCTGTTTCATTAAAATATATGGGTAAGGAAGGAGCACATATCCAGGAAGTAACTTCAATTTAAAACAATACCACTCACACTACACTACTTGACACTGCATTTTGCTCAAACACAAAATGGAGACCGATTCAATTTAAAACATTGCCACTCACACTACACTACTTGACACAGCATTTTGCATTTTTGCTCAAAAACAAAAACGGAGACCGATATCTTCCAGCATAATTGATATGAAAAATATTAAGAATTCAATGCTAATAAGACGATTAAGGAAACTGGCCCGGACTCTCTAAACAACTAATTCAGAGAGGGAAATCAAGCAAAACCAGATTAATATTCTGTCCACACATTATAACCCAAAAAATAAAAGATAACAGATCCTACATCTAGTCTTGTTTTATAGAAGACAAATGGAGAAACAAGCAGCAGTAGAGAACACAAATCTCAATATATCATGCAACAAACTAAATTTGGATGACTGCAGTCGAATCAACTATACGTGACAATTAAGCAGACGGTGTTGATTCTGGTTCTGCTTCAGGTTGTTTGGAGGCTGCAGTAACCTCTTCTTTGGGAGGATCTGAGGAACCATTAGAAGCAGCATCTTTGACAGGCTCTCCTTTCATTGATGCAGCATCTTTGACAGGCTCTCCTTTTGTTGACGCAGCATCTTTGCCAGCCTTGGCGTTCTTTGCATCCTTGGCAGGTGGAGGAGGTACCATGTGAGGAGGAGGCGTGTGCTTTAGCTTCACAAGTATATGGCGCAACCGGGAAAGATCAGTAGGCTTTCCAGGCTTTGGCCCTTGGATGACTGTAATAGATGGCTTCTTTTCTTGATCCTTCTTTCCTCTTTTCTTCTCAATATTGGGAACTTCGTTAGGGATAAGCTCTGATATTGCTCTCCAATACTGTTTGTCAGCCTCTTTGTGGAATTTCTCTTGGTTGGCTAAGAATAACTGTTCCATACACAAACTCAGTATCCTAGATGTAGAGTAAAACAGGGCAGGCAAAAGCCCAGAGAAAGATATTTACTTTGATATTACCTTCTCCTTTTCTCTGTTATTAGTTTTGTTGTTCTCAACATTGACCTTTCTCTTCTCATAGAATGCTTGTATATACTCCTCAGCTTCTTCAATGATCTTCTTCCTGATCTCCTTCTCTCTCTTCTCCTTCTCTTCAAGTTGTAGAGCATTCTGACTGCAGAAAAATCCAATACAATTACCAATTCTGACTGGTAGACAATGTATGATAAAAGATGAAGATTTGTGTAAACCATATCCATCAGAACATAGAAATTTTGTCCTCTTGGAGTAAAAAAAGGAAAAAGACCCCTTGAGCAGGGGAAAAAGAGAAACTAAAGAAATTTCAGAAATAGTCGACTTCTCAAAGTAAAGGTAACAAGCCTATCAATTTCTCATAATTGCTAGAAAGAGAATTCTATAGAAATTGCCACAGGGCTTCTATAAACAGGCTAGACATTATAGGAATCTCATTTACCTTAAATGGAGTAACTATAAATCAAAATTTGATTCTCAGAGTTCGAATCAGTTTTATATCACCAAAACTAAGGTGTCTTCCAATGTTTAATGTCGCTTGAAGATAATCAAAATATATCACATACCATTCAGGAACATAGTTTGTAACAAAAAATCATTCCAAGGAACTAAAATACATATGGATCTTAATGTCTTAAATAATCTCCGAGCGAACTCCTAAACAAGGGGGCCTTATCACTCATATATTCACATACCCTATTATTACTAAAATTTATAACCGACTAAAATAACATTGTAACCATCTTGACTAGGATAAAAACACTTGACCATACGGAAGAGAAATGCCACCACGTCTGGTATCCCAATGACAACTCATATCACATAAAAACAGGTATGGCATGAAACTCCTCAACTCACTCAAAATCCATGGATCCAACTTTCCGAACACAGTAAAACAAAGTGAAACTTGTTAATTTTAATACAATGGTCAGCAGAATCGCAGATCAGAAACTTTCCATATATTTCTCCCATGAATTATGGGCATGCAAGACTACAAAAATTTAAACTCCTGCACATCTTCAGATGTTAACACGTCCAGAGTGATGGAGACAGATCAAACAACTTCACTACTGAGAATTTCTTTAGAAATAGACACTTGAACATAAATAATTAAATAACCTAAATTCCAGTACTAACGATTAAAACCACATAGATCTAATCTTGTATAGTCCAACACAAAGTTATTAAAAAAAAGTTGAAAAAAAATCTCACTGCCGCCACTCTCTAAGAGCGAAGCCTTCCTCTGGCGTCATCTCCGTTGGAGGAGGAAGCACGGGACCATCGGAAGAGAAGAGGCCATCGTCAGCTCCAGAATAGCCATTGCCGTGGCCATTATCGACGCCGTAGGGGCTCTCGGAGAAGTTAGGGTTGGGATCTACATCGGCAGCTGAAGATCCAAAGCCGAATGCATCAGGAGAGGAGGCGGCGACGTGATCGACGGAGACTTCGGCGCCGGTATTGAAGTCGGAGTAGGAGCCGAAGTTGGAGTAGCTATCGTCGACCTCCTCAAAAGATCTATGATTGGGCTCGTGGATCTCCTCGAACGAATCAAATGAAGCCATTTTACTTTCTCTGTTATTACTGATCTTTCTTTGTAGAAATGTGGTTCTGTCTACGAGGATGGCCCTTGATGCATGAGAAGAAAAGAGTTGCTTATGCTTGACTTTTTATATAGTTACCGGTCACCGAGACTAGAAAAAGAAAAATCAAAGAATTTACTTTTACTTTAAAAATCAAGATATTTAAGGGATTACTGCTTTCTTCTCACTATCTCTAATTCCATTTTACTTTTTTAAAAATATATATTATCTTACGTTATTTAAAAATATTATTTAATGTTAAAAAACTTCAAATGATGTAATTAATCATTATATTAATTGAGTCTGTATAAATGTTTGATAAGAAATCAATCTAACTATTTTATATAAAAAATAAATTCGCCAAATTATATTTATGTAATTTTTAATTAAACAAGAAAGATGAATCAATATCATATTATTATTAGTGGTCTAAAATAAATTTAGTATATTTGACCCACAAGTGAAAAGGGTCCAAATATTAGAAGTTCTAAAAGACATTTGACTAGATTAAAGTAGTAAATGAGAAGTGTGGATGTAATACCCCACTCCCGCGTGACCCGAACTCGACATCGTTGGTGATATCCGAGTCTATGCCCCGCAAGGGTGGCATGCTACATCAGTCAGTCGAAACGCAGTATAAAATTTTCTTTTATAAAAGCCATTCATACGTGCGGAAAACAGTAGACGAGTTGAACCCATGTTACAAGGAAGTATTGAAATTATTACAAACAATCAACAATAATTTACAATAACCATTTAATGTACAACAATAACAGAACCATATTGAGCCCATTAGAAATACAACGCATCATTTTACAAAGGTGGCGGAATACAATCCTATGGGACACTAATGCAGACGCGAACTGATCCCGACCTCTATCTTTCACTTGTATACAGTAGGCATACTCCCGTGTCTAGCGGGGTACTCTTCAAAGCCTGAAAAATAGATGCAAAATTTTGGTGAGTT
>JANIJF010000002.1:45448545-45460241 GCA_024520955.1 Erythroxylum bequaertii
GTTCAGCGAGCAAGATATGAAGAAAGGGATAAACAATGATCAAGTAGAACCAAAGCAGTGTAATACTGAACAGGAAGACCACAAGAGAATGAACCGAAGGCGAAGAACCAGAATCTGGACAAAAAGTTGTGACGTAGGAATAGAAACTGTGGATGTTGATGAAAAAACACAATTTGAGCAGCCTTGGTTGCAGAATTTGGTGAACCCATCTGAAGATGGTCTTCATATAGATGAAATAATGACAGAATTTTGCAACCAGATCCATGAAAAAAGTGGGAATTATGTAAAACATGGCCATCGCGGTAAAGTTCACCGTCGACTAAACCAGAAAAATCCTGATTTTGAAGAAAAAATTGATTGAGGCAATCAAGCGTCTTGTAAATCAGAAGCTTAGTAATGAGAAACATGCCACTGAAGAGGAAGACATAAACCCATCTAAAGAGCTGAGGGATGTGCTTCAAATTCTACGTTCTGATGAAATGTTTCTGAAACTCTTACAAGGACCTAAATCAGTGGTATTGAAATATGTTCAGAACTTGTGTGATGCTCAGCCAGAGAAAGAACCCAAAAAAAAAAAGAAGACGAAGAAAGAAAGGAAGAAAATTACCGTGGCAGGTTGTTTCCATAGTTTTGGCTGCTTCCATGGCCGACGGGATTGGTTTGCGGAGAGATGGGAGCAAGATTAACGTGGCTTGTAAGAAGAAAAGAGCAAGATGGGTACTGCGCTGCCGTTGCTGCTAATCGGGAGGGAACTCGCGCCCAAATAACGCGCGCAACATACACAAGTAATGACTTCATAGGCCCAGATAGGTTTAGTATTGCTCTTTTTTTTCAGTAATATTTTTTTTTTCGTATTTTCACAGACCAAAAATTAGGTGATCATAAAAATTTCTTTCCACGGCGTTAACAAGACAAAAAAATTTTAAGATTTAAAATCTTTAATTAAAATTAAACAGTAATAAAATTGATTAAAGATTCAATAAATTTTAAAATTTTGAAAGAGATTATTGTTATATATTTGAAGTTTAATTAAAAAATATTATTAAATAAAAAGTAATTACTTTATTTTAATTTATAGAAATTTATTAATTAAAGAAAATCAACCGATTAAAGTATTAATTAATAAACTGATTCTTTTTTAATAACAAGATTTATTAAAATAAATTGGATTAAAAAGTTAAAAATTAAACAAAAATTATTAATTCAAGATTTTTACAGTTGAACCGAACTAATTAAAAATTTTCATTATTAAAAATAACCATCCATCTACTTTTTTTTATTGAAGTTTTTGTCTAGAGATATTATTTATAATAATTCTCTCTCTATTTAATTCAAAAATAAAGAATTAAATTTGAGTTAATTAAAATTTAAAAAATCACAAGTTTAGAGTCACGGATACATCTTTGTTCTAAAAATGCAAAGGAAATACTAAGTGCATTTAATAGTGGCAATTAAACATGAGGGTTGCGCTCGTTGTGGGACTTAATCCAACAGCTTACGGCACAAGCTGACGACAACATATACTACCTGCGTCCACGTTCCCAGCGGCACCCCTCTCTTTCAAGAAGATTCGTGACATGTCAAGTCCTGGTAAAGTTCTTCGCTTTGCATTGAATTAAACCACATGCTCCACCTCTTGTGCGAACCCCATCAATTCAACAACTAAAACTAAAAGAAATATTTATTCTTTGGGATTCTTCCTTTCTTTAAACGGAACGAATGGAGATAGAATCAGATCAATTTCTTAACCGTATTTTTGGATATTTCTCAATATCTCGGCTATTCATAGAAGGTTCCTCTTTCAGCTCTCAAAAAGCGAGAAGTCATTTATAATAGAGTCCGTTATTTTTTTAAATTGGTAATTTCAGATTAATTTAACTTAAAGTTAATGATTACATAATTTGATTAAAGTTCAAGTTAGAAATTGGTTATCGAATATGTTCAAAACCCAAATTAAAAGACTCGACCAATCAAAGTTTTTCATTAAAATGATGTTATTTTATTTTATAAATTTAAGAATGACAATATACTCAAATCAAACTTGAACCTTACATTCAGACCCGACCCAAGTCTTGGGCCCATTGTCATTCGTGCAGAGACCATCTATCAACTTCCGATTGACAAACAAAGTCAGGAAAGCTTCCACACGCAAGTTTACGTGTCAAGCACAAAGATGGTGACTCCAATTAGATACTCTTGCGTAAGGGGAACTCCATCTTCCCTTTTTTCTACAATTTTCGTTTAAAAGTTGAAAAACTGGAAAAACTGTTGAAGCTTGGAGCTCATGGAGCACGTGGAGTGTGCGTGCTTTGCTCGTAACGGAAACTTGTGAGCCATGGCAGGTCCCTCTCATTTTACGATTTTTCATCAACAGCCTTTAGGTTTTGTGTCAGCTCTATATAAGAAAAATGAGTGGCGGTAGATTTTTCCTGGAAAATTGTACTTAACCGGAAAATGTAAGAAAAAGAAAAAGAAATTACTTTTCTGCTAATTATCTGTGCATAGCTCCAAGCGTACACAAAGCTCGACACAATTTTCGAGTTAACTATGTAGACATTGAAGTGGTTCCTTGGATTTTTGTAGGAAGAAGAAGCTTTGAAGCAACTCAATATCTCTGTTTATGTCTCTGTCGCTGTCACGCCAGAGCTGCTTCTTAAGATTTCAATCCCACGACGATTCTTCCATGACTCTTATCCCTGGAAATTGACGGTACCAAAAACTCTTTTTGAGTTTTCTTTCTCAGCTCATGAATTTTATCTGTTAAGTTCTTTTCTTTTTCTGGGGTTTTCTATTCATGTTCTGAAACATTTCCTTTCGCGCTTTGTTTGGGTGCGTGTAAGAATTGAAGTGAACTGGAGACGTCTTTGTGCTAAATTTTGTATTTAATTCTCTCTTCTGATTGATTATCAAAGAACTTTTTTCTCGTGAATGGAAGTTCTTACGTTCTTATTAATTTTTTTTTCTCGTGCTAAAATAGATCTTCTGGGTACTGACTTTTTCTTATGCTAATGGATTTTGGTCTTAACGGGCGTGCGTTTGGTGGCCAAAATTAGGCTTTGTAATGTTAAAAAGTTATGCGTCTTGGTTGGAAAGATTAAGCTTTGACAGTAAAATTTTTTAAAGTTTCTGATAATCAAAAACCAAATCCAGCAAAGACAGTGAGAGGGGATTATAGGATAGAGGGACAAAAGGGGTCGTGGGATTGGGGATCAAAAGAAAGACCCACCCCCTTGTGGTGGCTGAAGGTTATAGATTCTGAAAGTTTTGAACTGTATTAGATGTAAATTTTATTCAAAGTTTGAAATTTTTTGCTCTTTTGGAGCTTTGAAAATGTAGGTCGATAGCTGGAAGAAAGTTTTCCATGGCCAAAAGTTCAACCCAAAGCTTATGATTTTACCCTCTTCTTAATATTAGGCCAATAACATAATTTTTTGATATTTGAATTTGGTGAGCGATTTCTTTCTATTGTTTTTAAAAGTTGGAAGTACTTCAAGCTGTTTGCAGTTAATGAATTAGTTTTAACTGATGTTTGGATGCTTGTCCAGGAGGGTACTGGAAATTACCGTAGTGTGTAACAGAGCATGGCGGATTTAGAGAATTTGCTTCTGGAGGCAGCAGGAAGGACCAACAGAGGAAGAAACCGAAATTCACTTTCAACATCTAAAAAGCCACATGACGATTCGTATTCTGATGCTGGTAGTGACTCCAGGGATGATGATTCGGATGATGCTCATGGCTATGCAAGCAGAAAGCCATCTGGATCACAGGTTCCTTTGAAGAAGAGGCTGGATCCTAGTGAAAGAGATGATGATCAGGGTAACCAGGAAGGAGGTGACTATGATGATGGTCGTTCTGATCGTGAACATGACACAAGTGATGAATCTGACGTAGGTGATGATCTTTACAAGGATGAAGATGATCGGCAGAAGCTTTTAGAGATGACTGAACTTGAAAGGGAGATGATATTGTCGGAACGGGCAGATAGGAAAGGTGATAAAAGTTTAACAGAGAGGATTAGATTAAAACGTGATAGTGAGAGGATCACCAGGTCCAGAAAAGAGGCTGCACTTGTTCCACCATCTCGTGGAATGCGCTCGTCTACTAGATCTGCTGACAGAGCTGCTGCTAAAGATGATGCTTTGAATGAATTGAGAGCTAAAAGGCTAAAACAACAAGATCCAGAGGCTCACCGTAAGTTGAGGGATGCATCTGGACTATCTTCAAGTACACGGGGTTTCTCATCTATGAAAAGAAAACATGTTACTTCCACAAGTCTTAGCAGCTCAAGTCAGAGTGAGAGTGAGAGTAGGTCTCATAGTGATGATGAAGGGTCTACAGGTGATGGTGGAATGGGGGACAGTGATGATGACAGGGGGCCTGAGTCGGAGAGGCCAACATATGAGGAGATAAGAGAAATTACAATCCGTAGGTCAAAACTTGCTAAATGGTTGATGGAGCCATGGTTTGAGGAGTTGATTGTAGGTTGCTTTGTGAGGGTTGGTATTGGGAGGTCGAAGGCTGGTCCTATCTACAGACTCTGCTTGGTCCGAAATGTTGATGCAGCTGACCCTGACCGACCATACAAACTGGAGAACAAGTCAACTTTCAAGTATCTGAATGTGATTTGGGGCAATGAAAGCTCTGCTGCGAGGTGGCAGATGGCTATGGTTTCGGACTCAGGCCCAACTGAGGAAGAGTACAAACAGTGGGTTAGGGAGGTTGAGCGTAGTTGTGGCCGAATGCCAAGCAAACAGGATATCTTGGAAAAGAAGGAAGCAATAAAGAAGACAAATACATTTGTCTATTCGGCAGCCACCGTGAAGCAGATGTTGCAGGAGAAAAAGTCAGCTTCTACAAGGCCATTAAACGTTGCTGCAGAGAAGGATCGGTTGAGGAGGGAGTTGGAAATTGCACAGTTCAAGCATGATGAGGCAGAAGTGGAGAGAATTAAGGCAAGAATTCAGCAACTGGATGCTTCTAGGCAAGCTAAGGAGGTGGATGCTAAGGCTATTAGGTTGGCTGAGATGAACAGAAAGAACCGAGTTGAGAATTTTAAAAATGCTTCCGAACTGAAACCAGTTAATACAAGTCTGAAAGCTGGGGAGGCTGGTTACGATCCCTTTTCAAGGAGATGGACTAGGTCAAGGAATTACTATGCATCAAAGCCTGCTGCTGCTGGAGGAGATGTGGCTGCAGAGGCAAATGGCAAAATTGCAAATACTGATGGAGGAACAACAGGTATGGGCGTGGCTGCGACAGCAGCAGCGTTGGAAGCTGCAGCTGGTGCTGGGAAGTTAGTTGATACAAGTGCTCCAGTGGATCAAGGCACCGAATCAAACATGCTTCACAATTTTGACCTTCCAATCTCCTTGACTTCACTTCAAAAATTTGGTGGACCACAAGGAGCTCAGGCAGGGTTCATGGCAAGAAAACAGAGGATTGAAGCAACTGTTGGATGTCGCGTCCCAGAGAACGATGGCCGAAGACATGCTTTGACCTTAACAGTTAGTGACTATAAAAGAAGAAGGGGGCTTCTCTGAGATTTAATACTATCTATACTGCGTATGGGATCTCTCCAAGGGAATCTGATAGGGCTAAGAGGGGGGGGTGCTGAGGAGTGGAATTTATGTTAAAAACTATGGTGTTATCAGTACGTACTTTTGTTTTAATATTTGAAGTTTTGACTTGGGAAGATGTAAAATTGCGGATGAGATGATTGATGCAGAGAAATGTCATGGCTGGTACTAATAGGCACTATCTGTCTTCCTAGGACTGGGCAGCAGGATAAGATCCTCCCTGTTAATTCACCTTTCTTGTCTCCTGTCCTGTTCAGTCCCCCAAATTAGAAGAGGTGTTAAAGAGACTCAAAAAGAAGAAGACAAGGGGAGTTAATGAACTTTGGTGATGATCATAACCAGCGAATATTTGTGTTTACCATCACTTTGATTTCCAAATTGTTCATCCGAAGTTTACCATGCATACCAATTTCTCGTTGAAGTGAAAGGTCTACATCGCACAGCCTTGTCAAATTCAACACACTGCCTAATAATAGGTGGTATCTATTCCTAGTAATTATCGGTATCTCTGGAACAGGTAGTGATATTTGTTTAGGATGCTTTTGATGAGAACTATTTTTTTAAATCAAAATTTCACACATCACATTGACTATTAATTCCTTATAATGCTCTATTGGTTTAACAATGAATTCCTTTATGGTAATTGTAAATTAGGATGCACTGTATCAAAGTGGAGAAGTGAATTTAATAAAGTTTGACATGGCAGGTCAGTTACTACAATACTACCAGTCCTGAGCTTTTATTCTCCAAATATATGCATTTATGTCATTAACTATGTAGGCAATAAGTATAGAGCAACGTTATTCATATTTTTTATTAGATGGGCGGTTGCATGAAGAAAATTATGAAAATAGACACAAGAGTCTATATGACACATATGATATAGACTCTTTTTTTTTTTTTTTTTGACATTATGATATAGACTCTTATGTCACACATGGAAATTTCATTATACTGGGGATTATGTGACACATAAAGAGTTTAACAATAAATCAGAAGCATAAGGGAAAAAAAATTTAATCTATCTTTAATATCTCAACTTAATAAAAAGCAAAATTGTAAGAAAATTAACATCTTAGCATAACGCATCTTATGAATTTATTGTAATTTTAACATTTATTGTAAATCTAAACGACACCATCTACGTAAAATGTTGTCGTTTTGTTGTAACAGTTGGTCTACTTCTCCATAAACTTTACAATTTTGTTAAACTTTTTCAAAATCTTATGAATTTATTGTAATTTTAACATTTCAAGATCAAAAGTTTAAAATTATGAATAGGGAGGCCGGAGAAACAAAAGATGGCTTCATTAATAAATAGATTCACCTATGACAGACAAAGAAATCGAAGGAAAATAACTAACCTTCCACTTTTATCAAATTTCATCTCATCCAAATCAAATGAAACACAACACGAGTTAGGAGTTACACGCTTGTTAAACATATGCATTGTTTGAAGTTCAGCTGGAGAAGAGCCAAATCCATATAGTTCATTCTCTTGCTTATAATGTACGTTTCTTCTCCAATTTTCAAACGTGAACTTCAACCTCTTGGGCTCTGACTTTTTGTGAGTGTTTCTGGTTTTCAGCATTTTCTCTCTTTGTTTTTTGAGCATTTTCCCTCTGCGCCATTGAAAGTCTCCTTCCCCCACCATTCCCCTATCTCTCTGTCTCTGCTTCCTTCATTTTGAGCATTTCATGAAGACCCAAATGCCAAAAACGACAAGTGTCATTAATATCACGTCTCCAATCAAAAGAGCTTGTCAGAGCTGCCTTGTTCTTGTACACTGCCTGCAAAACATTAAAAGGTCCATCTTTGCTTTTCTGTTTTGCTTGCCCACTTCACTACTTGCTCTTGTGCTGCTTCTCCTCTTAGCCTACAATGGCTTTTCTGTCTTCTACATTCATCTTCCTTCTCCCGCCGAACCCCCACCGGAACCTGCGGGTTTGTCGTCGGAAAATTTGCCTGAAAAGTCCCTGAAAAAACTCTCATCTTCACTCGTGTATGTGGTGAAAGAAGAGAACTTGCGACCAATTCTGAAGACCCAATTGGCTCTTTTGCAAGAAAGAACCATTTCAATGAGGCCTGCCAACCATTCTTCCGTCTTGAGGCCAAGGAAGGTGAATCAACGTAGAGCTGTGATCAAATTGTTGCGCGTTGAATCCCGATCAAAGCGGTTTTCTAGAAGACTCAGAGATTTTATTCAAAATTCGGAGTGTAAAATTCGGTTCTTTATGACTTGGATTTCTTCTTTTGAGTCATTTGGTGATAGGGAGTTGTTGTCCATTGAGAGTTTGTTTAAATCTCACCCAAATGCTTGTTTGGTCGTTGTTTCCGATTCCCTGGCTTCTAAAAGAGGCAGGCTTGTCTTCAAACCGTTTATGGATAAAGGATTGGGAGTTACTACAATTAAGCCTGATTATGATTACATATTCGAGGGTACTCCTGCAGAATCTTGGTTTAAAAGGTTAAAGAAAGGAAGCGTCGACCCCGGTGAAGTTTCACTCGGACAAAACCTCTCCAATTTGCTAAGACTTGCTTTGTTGTACAAGTTTGGTGGCGTTTACATGGACACTGATGTGGTTGTTTTGAGGAGTTTTTGCAACATAACAAATGCTATAGGGGCGCAGAACATCGATCTTCAAACTGGAAATTGGAGCAGACTGAACAATGCAGTACTGATTTTCGACAAGGGACATCCATTACTTCTCAAGTTCATTGAAGAATTTGCGCTCACTTTTGATGGGAACAAGTGGGGCCACAATGGTCCTTATCTAGTTTCACGAGTCGTTTCAAGAGTAAATGGGAGCCCTGGGTTCAATAACTTCACCGTATTGCCTCCATCAGCATTTTATCCGGTGAACTGGAGCAGAATTCGAGGTCTCTTCGCAAGTCCCAGAAGTAAGCTCCACTCAAAATGGATTCATAGAAAGCTGGAACAGATTAGAAAGGAAAGTTTAGCCGTGCACCTATGGAATAAGCAGAGCAGGAAGATTGCAGTTGAGAAAGGAAGTATCATAAATCACATAATGCTGGATTGCTGTGTCTTCTGCAATTCATCAACATTGAGTTCCAGGAGAAGAATAAGTGATTAAGCATCAGTTTGTCTTTGTTGTAAATGTATAAAGGAAAAGGCCATTGCATTCCATTCATTATTTTCTGAGGAATTCATTTTCTTTTATTGATCGAGTCTGTCTTTTTATTCTTTATTTCCTCTAAACTTCTTCTTCGACTTACAAGCTGAAAAGAAGAGAACATATTGAAGCTGTAGTTTCTCGCATCCATCGTTTATAGTTTCATCGGGTTCTGTCATGAAAAGTCTCCCAGCGATCCTATCATCATTTACCGGCTTGAAGAAAATAATACAAACATAGGACCGCTTCTTCTGGTCCCTTGCGAGTAATTAAACGTTGGTTTTTGTTTAATCTTTTGTTATCTTCTTGCCTTGCGAATAATTTGAGCATCCAAAGTCATGTACTCGCTTTGGAAAATAAACTACTTAGTTTGATTGACATGTTTGTTCAAAATTGGCTATAACATTATGGAAAGGCCATGATCATGATCATGATCATCTAGAAAATCATGTCAAATTGTAGTGAAAGTGATTTGTCAGCTTACATTCAATGTCACCTGCTTCCATTTGTTTTTTCTTTGCCTATTTCTAATTTATTTTCTTCCGTACGTCTCTTATCTTTCTTCAATATCATCGTCTTTCTTAATTCACAAGCCAACCCATCTGCTGACTTGGTAATAATCTTCTATTCTTGAGTTTCAACTCCCAACTCTGGCCGGGAATCGTGAACCAATGCAAGACAAATGATATTCAAATGAAATCCTTCAACACGATAGAACGTACATTCACATGAAGCTATGGCATCTTCTACTGGTTAGTCAATTTTCTGGTTTTGGTGTTGTCGGTGTTCTAGAAATACGGGTCATTTAACTCCGAAATTACACTTATGTTGACCAAGCACACGTTTATGTTTATGATAGGATTTATGGGTATTAAGACGTTGAGGACATGTAAATTATGTGAGCTACCTTTCATCAAAAGTTGGTTCAAGCACGCCAACCCACTTGTTAATTGTCTATATTGGTGTATTGTCACCCATAGCCAAAAATGAAACCTTTAACTCCTCAAACTACGATACTAGTGAGACTAAGGTTCAATTCAATCCCATAGAGAGCACCAAGTCCAAATCTAAGCTTTGTCAAAAAGAAAAAAAAGAAAAAAAGAAAAGGGAAAGTTCTTTATTATGGTGAAAGTTATAACAAAAAGACAAACGTTGTTCTGCTGATTGATATATATTCCAAGGTACATGTGGATGTAGAACAACGTTTGTCTTTTAGTTATGATACCATTGATACATATTCTAAGGTAGATGTGGAAGTAGAACAACGTTTGTCTTTTAGTTATGATACAAGAATAAATTAATTTATACTTTAAATATTTACTGTCCTATTTTTCCTTAATTATAGCAAATACAACTTAATTAACCCTAACTAACAAACAACGTTTACATGGATATTTAGCCTAATAGTAGCCTTAAGAGTTAGGAAGATTGGTGAACCAGATTAATATAAGTGACATGGTCATATTTAATTCAATTGATTATTCTTCTTATGATCGAAGAATTCTTACCCAAAAATCCATTTAAACTCTATTTGTTTCATAAATTACAGAATTAAAGAATTACAAATTTTATATTTAACCTAGTAAAATATTGTAACAAATAATAAACAAGTAGCCCTCTTAGCAATTAATCTACAAAATCATTAAAAATAGTCATAGAAGAATAATCAATACTAAAAATATAAATCAAACAATAACAATAAACCAGATATCGAGTCTACTCTGTCTTACACTCCTCCTCATGAATTAGACGAAAGCCGTATAGTGTGCCCAGATTTGGCTACTCTGCAAGAAGGTGCAAACTATTGGAATAAAAAATTTTATTTTTTCCTAGATCAAAGGCCAGCCTTTTCGCTTATTCTGTGATGGGCAAATCGATTATGGAAGAACAGAGGCCTTATTGACGTGTTACTCTCGGAAGATAACCTTGTCCTCTTCTCCTTCTCCTCCACTTCGGCAGCCTCTAAAATTCTTGAGGAGGGTCCTTGGCACCTTGGGATCCAACCAATATTCCTGCAAATTTGGTAGCCAGGTCTTCTCTTGGAATCTATTAAGATACAAAGTCTTCCAATTTGCATTAATTTTCACAACATACAGTTGGAGTATTAGACCACGCAAGGCCACAGCCAACTCGCTAGCTACATCGTTAAGCCCTTATGTATAGATGAGAATACGACAACAAAGAAAAGGATTGGGTATGCTTGTCTTTGTGTGAGTATTGATGTATCGACAGACCTTCCCAATGAAATACCAATCATGCAGTTGGGTGATGGAAATCAGTTATGAGGGGATAGTATAGTTGTTTCGTATTATTAGTGCCCCCCAGCCAAGCCTCATACCTCAACATGGAGACCCACGAGTAAGCTTTTTAAGACTGGCACCTATCATGAGCTGATGACTCAAACAGAGGACATCCATTTTGATGAACACTAGACTTCTTGTTGGACCTCGTTTTCGGAGCCCAACTTTCAGAGTCCTGAACCTTGTGCTTGAAACCTTGAAGGGTCATTTGATTTTTAGATGGAAGTAAAGTGCTGAAAATGTGTTAGTATAATGACAGTCCGAGATGTTTAGACTATAACTCTTGGTGTAGTGCACCAAATTTAATGATTTTGGTGGGGTTATGAAATTGGATTAAGTAAGTAAATTACGGTTAGTATATATGAATGTGAATGTGATTGAGATTGAATGTGATTGTGTTTTGGGTTCCGGACGGGAGGTCCGAGGATACTGATTTATGGATTGAGAAATAATTAAAGTGATTTAGGTATAGGTTTGTGTTTGTTTGTGATGGGAATTCCGGACAGGAGGTCTGAGGATTTGTGTGTTTTGATTGGGACTTATAGAAGTGCATTTAAAATTTTTGCAGATTTTTTTTGGGTTGTAAAGAATACAGTCGTTATGCTGCCAAAATTTTTATGGCAAAGAAAGAATAAGAATAAGAATAAGTTTTGTTAAAGATGAGATTGAGTTTAAGACGAATTATA
>JANIJF010000002.1:45627675-45646673 GCA_024520955.1 Erythroxylum bequaertii
AACATCAAAAGTAATGATTACGGATGGCATTCAATGTTTTAGCAATAGGTTCGAAATAAAACAATCAAAATAACATATTAAGACCATTCATTCCAAAACTCAATCAAATCAACACTAACAATACAACAATCCGAAAAGAAATTATAACCTTAAAATGATTAAAATAGCTTAATCATGACTTGACGTCGATATTCCCATTGAACTGGTGTCGGGAAGGTAGCCTTTCATCTCCATTTTATGCTCCAAGCATGAGCCATCATCTCGTTGCTTTGGTGGTGAAGAAAAACTACCAAAAATCTAGCACCTTTACTCTATTCCATGACACCGCTCTCTTCTCCCTTTGTTATTGTTCATGTGATGCGACAAATAAACATTTGTGGTCCATCATTACTATTCACTTATGTTTAAAACCATCTCTCGAAAGCTCTCTTTTGCCGCCTCTTCTTGCTTCTGTTCATGCTACTGTTAATGTTTTTAAAACCCTTTATTCTACTGTGTGTTTCAAGCCAAAAAATGCACCCTACATTTGCATTTGGTCTATTGGCTCTGTTGTTGCACGTTGTCATTTTCTGCTGATATGAAACGTCTGTGTTTCATGTTGCATTTAACGCATACTGTCAACCTTATCTACCAAACGTTGTCACTTTGGTCTCCTTAGTTGTATGTGTGAATCAAATATATGGCTGTGCGTTTCATGCATGAACCATGGATTGTAATTTGTAAATGTTGTTCACATGCATGAAGTTGTCCAAAACGCACCTTTGTTACTATCGTTTTATGCTTTAAGGAAGGTTACATTTTGCTTCATCTTTTCCCGGCCATCATTCCATTAACTTCACACCATTAAACTCACGTAAATTAGATGCAAAAACATGCACGTGCTCTTGTTATTTCTTCATTTTTTTAGCAAGCACTTTTAATTCTTCTTATTTATATTTTGATTTTCTTGTCTTCTTCTCGTCTTTCAATTTTCTTCTTCTTGCTCCTTGAAGACAAGTGAAAATTAATTTTCGAAAAACTGCCCAATTATAGTGCTTTCGACTTACTTTAATTTCTTTGCTTTCGAATTGTGCCTAAAATCACAAATGAGTTAAAGTGAGTATCTTAAACAGTTCTAAGTCATTAATCACTAAGTGTAGCATATCAAATGAATCAAAATTTATACACTTATCAAATTCATTTGCTATAGAATGATAATAGTTGTCATTAGAAGAAAAATGATTGCATGAATTTTCTTATCTATGTTAATTATAATAGAGATCATATATACTTCTAGTTCATGATTAAAAGTATTTGATACTAAGTTCATATTCAACATTACTACATTTCTCAACGGATGATAAGAACTAGATTGTTGAGTAAAAACAGTTAATCCAATTTATAGAAATAGTTTTTGCACATTGAATCGAAGAAGACTTATGGTTAACATAAATGGAAAGAATACAAATTTCGATAATCGATACTATCCTTTTATGCCATATTGGTTAAATCAATATAATGAGAATCATAAAGTTACATGAAAGGTTATACCTATCTTTTTTATTATAAGTCATATGAAACTTGCGAAACTTATTAGTTTAAAACATAACCAAATCAACTTTTCTTTAAAGGATGATGATGATATTGAATTGTAACTTTTGTAAATATGATGTATTGGATGTAATAGCAAGATTTCATATTAGATATAAAATGTTAAGACTTCAAAAGAGTCAAAGTTAATGATTGAGGGATGTGATGCTTAGTTGAAGCATATATTATCTACTAAGTTCAAAACTAAATTGGATAATAAAAATTTATGAGATATTCAAAAGGATGGATAAAATCTTACTTACCCATTGAATAAATTTTTTATTTCAATGTATACTTATAAGAGAATGGTTCTCAAGATAAGTAGTAGGAGTAGTAAGATGAAATTTGAAAAGTTTAAAATTTATGAAAATACATTTAATTAGATGTAGTGCCTTTATTAATACATTTGATGTATAGTTGAAAGGCTATGAGATGTTAAAAGACCCAATTTTATGATAAATTCAAAGAGTTTGTTTTCGATATGATTATGAATTTATAATATCTATAACAAGGTTAGTGGGAGTATAATTGTCCTCTTTAGTAGGAGTATGTGAAGACATATTGTTCATAGAGAACAACAATTCATATTTTCAATTGTTGAAAAATATAATGGTAAAAGAGCAAATATTGTTCAATAACAAAAAGGTGACTACTTAATTATAGGAACTAGATCTATAGAGATAGACATGGAAGTTTTTTACCTATTCTAAGTCCAAGAACATGGATAATGTATTAAAGGTGTTAAGTATTTGAGATATCTCATACTTGTGAAGTATTAAAGATATCTATTATTCTATGTATAAGTTGATATATGAGTTCAAGGTGATATGAATATTAACTTTAGAAGTAAATCCTTATTAAGATACATTTTACTTGGAACAATATTATTTTTACATTGAAAAGATTCAAATGTAGCATTAATTACTAATAAAGCCAACATACATTTGTCATTTAATGGAAATGATTATTTGGATAAGAAATTATGTAATGAAATTAGTATAATTCCTTGCATTGTTCAAACAGTAATGTATTGTAGAACATTAAAGCCTTTAGGTATGTAAAGGGAGCTAAGGTCTTATCAAAGATCCAAGTATGTAGTTAGTCAATTACTCTGAATTATGATGATAATTAAGATGAAGGTTGTAAGATTTAAGCAAGTGTTTCACTATAAATAATCTTATATAATTCTTTTACTAAACTACTGTCCTAGTAGTAGCATGATCGTCATATGGTAATATGATATAAGATAGATAATTGGCTTAGTGCTAGTAGAAAATTATTGGTTTATGCCCTACAGCAAATCATTTGGTTGTAGTTTAGCTATAAAATTATTTAAACGCATTCTTTATTTTTTACGTACTTAGATGTATATGGTAAGGTTTGTAGCATCAATATACATTGTATATGAATTATGATGAAATCGTAATTGTGAGACTTATATTTCATTTTTGTATTATTCATAAATTGTTCCTAATCATTATTCTATTGATACTGGACATTAATAGAGCATAAAGACTAACATACGTTATGTTTCTTCCTTATGAAGGAAGTAGTTGATCTTATATGCTAAAGTGTGGAGATACTTAAACATGTGCTTACTAGAGAATAAGTTCACTGAATTGACCCCACATGATAAATCCATTTGGAACATTACTTGTATATTTATGTAAATTCTCATTATGATAATTGTATAAGTGATCCTTTAACTTAAGAACTCCAAAGTTATCTCATGTAGGGATCGCCATATTTTGATTCTACTTATGATCTATTTTAGTGAAGGATAGCTCAGTCGGTAATCATTTAATATAGCATGAACTGTATGGAGGTAGTTAAGTGACCAGTACTAGATTCATCACCCTAAAGTGATTAGGGAGAATGTTCCGTTGTTCTTAATTATTATTGATTCGAAAATCCTTGGCCAAGGTAAAATGACAATTTAAAAAAATAGTTTGTAAGTGTCATTAATTCAATTAATTGCTAATGGTAAAGAACTAATACGATTTGGCTCAAATAAAATAGATATTAATTTCATACTCTATGTTTAATCAAAACATTGTATAATAAAAAATTGAATTATTGAAAAATCATATACAAAAACGTTAATCAAAACTACTTTGACATTTTTAAATATTAGGATGGTCATAATGCATTACCAGATGTCAATCTTGATATTTGAATATAAATTGTTTAATTAGAAAATTAAAGATAAATTAACGGAGTTTCATTTATATAATCCTAAATATGATTTAGGGTTACAATTTATATATATTGCCAACATATTTGCAAATCTAATGGGTCACACAAGAATAGGTTGAAGAGAGAAAATATATTTTAATCAAGTTGAAATTTATTATAAAGTTTGAAAAACTTTGTGGTTAAATATGAGATATTTAATAAATAAGGATCAATATGAGATATTGTATCTTATTTGGACATAATTAGTATTTTATTAGTATCAATTGAAGTTGAAATTTTAGTTTCAATTAATTACTAAAATATTCAAAACATATTATAAATATACTTAAGCTCTAATAGAGTTAACACTCCCGGCCTAACCCTCTATCCAAAATTTGCAGAATTCTTTCAACACATTCTATAAATACTATTAGAAATCGGACACTTATGCAGCTAAGATAGTTGAGATGAGCTAATTTTTGAAACAGTTCGGGTGAAATGTCAAAAAAAGAATTTAGTTTTAGAATAAGGTATGAATTATGATTCATATTTTATATATTAAGTATTTTATAAAATTTAAGTATTCTTGACTTTCGAAAGATCATACAAAATAGTTTTGTTATTATTTCATTATGCATGAGATTATATCTCACCCCAATTTTCCAACAAGTTTGATTTGTCACTTCATGCATTTCATGTAAGAATTATATTAGCTTGATTTAGTGGCATCATTTGTTTTTTTATCATCAATCATCACTAACATTTAGTTGAAATCTCACACCAACGCGCAGTCTAGAGAGGTTTGATAGTACGCAATATTACCTCTACATAATAGCTTCATTAAATGACATCATTTGTTTTTTTTTCTTTTCTACAAGCTCCTTTAAAATGAATTTATCATAAAACTTTTTCAAATTAGTTATTTTCAATATTCTAATACCGATTAAACAATTATTTTAAGTAATTATAGCAAAATACTATGCTTATTTATATAATTTAGCAATCTAATTGAATTATTAATGAATCATAAAAGAACTTTCAAAGCTACACTCAAAACACGTTAATTTTAAAGATAGATATAAATCACAAAGAATCCATGGAACGTCAACCTTAATGTCCTATTGAAGTAATTGTTGGGTGGAATTCAAGTTGAATTTATGGGTATTTTTAATTCACTCTTCATTTACAATTTAATTTGAAAGCAAAAGGAAAAATGTTCTTTCTTTGAAAAAATTTCCTTGTACAGCTCAAAATTAAATCAACAGTGCTTACGATGTAAAGCTTTGTTACAAAATGAAGTTCATGACGAAACCTAACGAATAATACGACAAAGAGTCCTAAATTGAAAATTTGAGGGAAGAAGGATGGAGCTAAAGTGTAAAAGAAAGACGGTTGTGACCTGTGACATGTGACGTGAGAGCTGGGAAACGGAAGGCTAACCATTACACATTTCAGCCAAATGTTCACAACTTCACACGATTGCTTGGTTACCACCCTTTTCTCTTCCTCAGAAGAAGCCAAATTCTTTCGTTTTCCCAAAATTTAGTATTCCTCCTGTTCAAACGTAAGTCTCTCCCACCAATCAAACCCCCCGAAACAAAAATATCAATTTATTTTAGACCAAATGATACAGTTAACTGTGTCTAGATCAATACGTTGATCAGGTTGCAAAACAAGCGACATCTGGACCATCAACTAGTCAATGGATACGTTGGTCATCCCACGAGTCGGGAGTTCAAACCGTCTTCACTACATTCGCAGCCCTGGGCCCACCTTCATTGGGGCCCCGATATTAAATCTTAAAAATTTTGTATGTTCTGTTTTTTAAAATATTATTCTACTGTTTAGACTCTCTTGCGTGGGTTCTACGTTAACATTTATTTCTCTTTTACCCAATCCACATCCCCGCTATCTTTAAAAAAATTTATATAAAAAATTATTATTTTAAATTTTAATCTTATAAAAAAATTAAAATTTTACATCCACTAAAATTTTATCCCTGTTAAAATTAAATTTTACCTCATTTAAAAAAAAGTCTGAATCTATCCTTCTTATACCCTAGGCTCCGCTCTCAACTCTCATCTCAAAGGTTATTAATTCTCATTCTAAAGTATTTATTAATTCTCATTCTAATACTTATTAAAGAGAAATGGAAGAGATAAAATTTTTAGCATATGTCCTGCTGTGTTTAAAAAGTTAATGTTAAATTCTTGCCATTATAAATTCTTTTGAAACATTTAGGTGTAATTTTTTACTCAAATTTTTTTTATTTCTATCAATATATAAATCTAAAATTCTCAACTCAAAAATTAGTAGTAAAAGAATTTTACGATTCTAAATTTAGAGTGATAATTTAAAGTTAAAGTCTCTAATTTTTTAATTTATTTTTAACTTATTATATTTAAATATCTGAGTGATAATTCACTGCAAGACTTATAGTTCATCTACTTGCAGCCTTTTTTATTATAAATCCCTAAATTTATTATATTCTAAAAAAAGTATTATTTATTTGTATATTATTACTAAAGTGTCACAAAATTTATTCTTTTTTATTTTATTCCCACAAAATAAATTTTTTATTACTTCAAATATAATGAAAACTATTTGATTATTAAATAATATTGTAAATAGTTAATATGATATACCACATTTATCTCGTTGCTTGACAAAATAATATTCAATTATTTCCACAATTACAAAATAAGATAATATTTGGCTTGACAAACTTAGAATGGATAATAACTTATAATACAATTTATTATATTCTCTTCTAGGCATGTTAATTTCGTGTATTTTTATAAATTAATTTCTTGTATTAGTCACTTATATATGAATATTAAATTTTAATAATAAAAATACACTTTTAAAATTTACATATTTGTATGTGGAGGCCTTTTTTTTCCTTCATCCATAGCTTATAAAATGTTAGGAACTGTATAAAATGATACATTTTAATTTTCTATCTCTAAATTAATTCAGCCATCATTCAACAGTTGCAAACATCAGATTAGCAATTAATGCTACAAAACACAACAATGAAATTTCAATCTTAATCCAGTGTTATTCTCTTCATTCCTACCTTATACATAATATTTTATTATTTTTGCAAAGTATATTGAAAAACGAGTTCCTTTGAAGCAAGAAGTTCTCGACTTTTGTATGGAAATAACATGACTTGATAATCCATGTGTGCGTCTACCTAGCTATTAAAAGAATATATGTTATTTTTTCAACCATACTCATTGACAATCCCCAAATTTCTAGTCCCAGGTATTAAAGAAGTATCTATTAATTACATTAGTTGGATGTAACAAATAATTAATGTTCTAAGTATGCTAATTAATTAAATTAGAAATCAAACGATAAAAATAGTACATCCAACCCTTTTCAACTTTTGGTATCTGCAGTCCATTTAATTATTTTCCTTTTTTCAAAACACATTCTTATTCTTTTAACTGGTCATTAATTTTAAAAAGATACTCTGGAATAAATATAGCCACGGATGAGCTAGCAAAACAAATGTAATGACTCTTGGTAAAAGATCTGCGTTTTCAAATTAAAATGAAGAGGAACAGATAGGCAAATAAATCATGTACCAAGATGTCGGCCGATCGACCCAGTATAATTTCACAAGAAGTTGCTACTCGGTCAAACGCAATCCCAAGACCAATGAAACCCCTTATCATGAACGTGTTTGAAGGATTGGTGACATTCATACAAATAAATAGAGCAGGTAAAGAAAGAAAGTCAAAAAATTCAAATTTTGTACTATTTCCTTTTCAATTTCTTGTCTAACCGAATACCATTATACTCTCTGATCGGTCCTATATTAGAATTTCTTTGTCGCCATTGAAAATCAAATCCACCGAGCTCTTAATATTCTTCCCATCTCCAGCATCCTACCTATATAAATGTTGGTGAAGCTTAACCTCAAACCCTCTCATCCACGGCATCCAATTTCTTAATATATACTCTCTACTTTGATCAAACACTTTTACTTAATGAGCTTCTTCAGGCAGATCAGGCCACCATCCGCAGCCACGAGATTGTATAGTAAAATCGTGCCACAGCATAAACAAATCCAAAAAACCATTAAACCACCTTGCGACATCTTCATCAATCACAGAGGAATAGACACCAAAAGAACCATTTCCGGGTTGCTTTACGACCACCTTTTTCGACTACGGCTCAGACCTTTCTTGGACAGCAAGAACTTGCAGCCTGGTGACGAGTTATTCGACAATATAAATAAGGCAATCCATGATTGCAAAGTTGGTGTCGCCGTTTTCTCTCCACGTTACTGTGACTCTTATTTTTGCCTTCACGAATTGGCCTTGATCATGGAGACCAAGAAGAAGGTTATACCCATATTCTGTGACGTTAAACCCTCGCAGCTTCAAGTCAAAGACAATGGAAGCTGCCCCGCAAATGAGTTGCAGAGATTCATTTATGCTCTAGAAGAAGCAAAATATACTGTAGGTCTCACATTCAACACTGATAAAGGGTAAGTCTTATGGCTAAACTCTTTGGAATATACTGTAATGAAACGGGATTCAAATCGTTCTTATATATATTCATATATGCATGCAGGAATTGGTCGGAGTTCCTAACGACAACGACTGATGCGATCATGAAGAACTTGATCGAGGTGGATCAAGAGGAAATTCGCAGAACCCGAAGATGTGTTTCACGCAATATTCAGCAATAATGAAGAAACTTGTTAATCATTTCACCAAAATAACTTTTAATTAATTAATAAGATGCTCCATCACTTAATCGACAATGGAGATATCTCATTTGTTGGTTGTTTCTAACAAAGGTCTGTAATTTAAAATTTCGTTTTCTCACGTACAGGAAAGTGTATATCAAGAGGTGTACCGCCTAACACAGCCGATGCTTGTAAATTTGCTTTCAACGAATAAGTTAGGGATGTTAAGTTGATACAATCTAGGAGATCTTGTTAATTAGCACTCTGCATAACATACGGGTAAGGTGTAAGCTACATTCTTCTATTTCTACCTTTCTGTCAGGAATCTCACATCGAACAACTATGAGAACATTCAATAATTTATAATAGTGTGTGAACTTTTTCTTTTTAAGCTAGCTTTTGGGGGCGAGTTAGACACTTTCTAACATGGTATCAGAACCAGTTTGTCTCGATGGTTTGGGGCGGTGCCGGGTTATGTCCTTTTGTCCGATATGTCTATCAGATGTCCAGTCCTGCTCTGAACTGAGAGGACGTATCAGGATTCTCACATCGGACAACTATAAGAGTATTCAATAATTTATAATATTGTGCAAACCTTCCTCTCTTGAGCTAGCTTTTGGAGGTGAGTTAGACCTTTCTAACATAGTATTAGAACTAGTTTGTCTCGATAGTTTGGGAAAGCGTCCGGTTATATCCTTTTGTTCAATATGTCCATCAGATGTCCAGTCCTGTTCTAGACTGAGGGGTGTGTCAGGAATTCTACATTGGACAATTATGAGAGCATTCAACAATTTATAATAAAGTGCAATCTTTCCCTTCTTGAGCTAGCTTTTGGGGATGAGTTAGACATTTTCTAACACTTTCTATGCATATCTTGTAATCAGATGTATAGGTGACGTTGGGATCAATAAAACTGGTCAACTATTCTATTAATAGAAAGAATCTGATCTTCGTACTTCATGAAAGTTCTTTAAAAGAAAACGAAAAAGAATGGTATCTACATGAAATATCATGCGAAAGTTCTTATAAAACAAGGTTGAATATATATGATAAGCTACCTTTTTTTTTTATAGAAGAAAGTAAACGAATCTAGTAATAGAAACCCCGCAGAAACTTGTCAATGAGTTGGCACATGACTCAACGGGTTAGAGCTAGCTGGCCTGTAGCTAGATAGGTTATGAACGGGTCGACTCGGTCTGATTCATCTGATTATGTTTTTAAAAAAAATTAAAAATGATGTCGTTTTAAATATTTCAATTGAGCCTCGCTTGTTGTTTTTAATATTTCAATTGAGCCACAGGCTAGCTGGATTAGACTATGTTCGATCGGGTCAAAATTGACATCCCTATATAAACGGACGCAAGTACAACCACAGCTTGTTGGGCCAAATATGAGCAACTAAAGTATGAAGAGATACGATAAGCTAATTAAGAAATCACCAAATGAGCACACGAGAAGGATAAGCTGAGATAAGAGGGAGAGTTTCCCGTTATAGTACAGAGCTACAGAGGAGTAGCGAGTAATCCTTAGCCATTGTGGAGATTAGTTCCCTATATGTCCCAGATAGAGGTCAGAGTGGAACTCAGATCACAGGCACAATATCTTAAGCTAGGATGAATTGTTTGATCCATTGCATAGTCAAATTGGTACAACGTTGAAAATTATAAGTTTTATCCCTCAATAAGTGAATCTGACAGAGCCGCTCCAAGCTATGAGGCTAATCTGAACATGAGAATAGAGTTTGCATAATTCTAATGCCTTGCACCAAAATAAAGAGGAGTAACTAGCTGAAAAAGAGGTGACTGTTGTCCTCTAAAGCCAGGTTACAAAACGTTCATACTTTACTAGATAAGAGAATCCCTTTAGCTTTATCCACAGTTTGTAGTTTTTATTTAATAGCTAACCACAAAATAAAAGAAGCATTAGAAGTGTAATTAATTTAATAGTTAACCACAAAATAGAAGAAGACTTAGAACAATAATTAAGGAACCAAATCAGTTTTCTCCTAAATGCATAAGCTCCAGGAAGCCTGGTAAACAAAGGTAGGATTTAGTAGTAAAATATTTGGAGCTATGATGAATTCATTGGGGTTTATGTATTAATTTGCAGCGAAGTTTATATGAAAATCTTAGTCTTTATGCATCTTTTCTTCTCAATTTCTTTATTTGGTGCATAAAGTAAAATGTGCGTAGGAATGCTTAATTTGATCGGGAAAGTCTACAATTTGCCTTAAAAGACCTATTGATAAGGACATCATGCACTGGTAATCGTATTAGATACCATAAAAATGATTGGAGCATGCACTGGTAATCGTAAGGATGTCCTGCACTCGATGGAACCTACCCTTATTTCCAAAACCTCCTCAGCCTCCATTGCCTACTTCACATTCTCAATCATAATAGGCCAGAATGGTTGGAAAATAACTAAATCCCCAACAACCTTATTAAGTTAAAACATGTAAAAAACATAATGAATGGATGTAGAACTTGGAAGTTTAAGTTTCTAAGTTACCGTACCTATCCTTTGCAGTACCTTAGAGGGATCGAAGTACCAAACTGACAATTTTCCATTATTCTTTCTAACCAAGGGTCGTAAAAATTAGCTAGGCTCAGAGTTTCAAATAAACCAGATCTCCTACTTGAAACTCAATATCCATCTAATGATGGTCAACCCTTTGTTTTATGGAGTTTTAAACCAAATGAAGCTAGTCCTTTAATTCAACCAATAATGTGTCTTACTGTAACAGTTAAGTTTCTAAATGATAATTAGAAGTAGGATTAATATGATCATGCTTAATTATACGCAAAGGGTCACACCCGTAAATCAATTTGAAAGGTATGCAACAAGTGGTAGCATTTAACACATGGAAGCCACATAATCCACTCATGGGACCTGGAGCCCACAAAGTAGTGTAGGCAAGCCTTTAAACTTCAATTCACCACTTTATTTTGACCTTCACTTTAGGGATGATATTCAGTGCTTCAATTCAGGGATGTCTACTATGAACAAGCCAAACCAAAACAACTCACTCACTTGTCAAGTGCTTATGTCCCCTATAATTAGGCTACAATGAAGTTCCTGCAATAATTTAATCTTTATAGCGGAAGTTCTAGGAATCACCATCTTGCCCTTATAATGTAATATTGCCCCTTGTATGGGGTCCATTCCCGCCCATCTATATATATATATAAGCCATGATAATAGCCTCATCTACATTGCATTAGAATCAGGCCCAGCAAAGAATGGGCAGGAATGGCATTGGCCTAAGTCAAAATATAAAAATGGAAAGGTTACGGGAAGTCAAAAACCAAAAGTGTGGAGACTAGAATAATTGTGTGTGTATATATATATATATATATATATCTTAATTAAAAAGATTTCAATATTTGTATTCTGACAAGAGTTAAAGTGTACTGACTGACTTGTAGAAACTTGTCTTAAGTAGTGGGTAGAAATTTGGGACAGTAGTAAAACTTGAATGTTTCTGAGCTAATGAATCAAGATGGGTGAAATGGGAAATGACCGATTCCGGTGCTGGGAATAGAAGCTTCCTTAAGAATACTTTACAGACATATGGACCAAATCAAATTGTTGAATTAGAAGAAAATTTAAAATTTTATTCTGTTGCTGATCTTGGTCAAAACTTTTACCTTCACGCCGTAACATTTAACACCTGCGCATAACTAGTTCAATCCCAATTACACGACGAAATGATGGGAAGTTGTTTATGGGTCAAAGTCAAAACCTGTGGTTTAAGTCATTTGGGGAATGCACGTTAGGAATGACAATAGCAAACCCTAAAAGACTGCTACTCTAAATATTAACTGTCAAGTTGTCTTTCATGGTTCATAAACCATTTAAGAAAAGGTCCTCTAGCTTGGCCAATCTTCAGGAGTCGCCAGTAGGAATCCAGGAGTTACTCCGCCGAGATGCGAACGGAGTGCTGTATTCCAAAGTTTGAGTTTGTCGTTTTTTTTTGCCTTGTAAAATAAAAACGTCGTCTACAAATTACAGCGACTAAAAAAACTTATTAAAGTTGATGAAATTCACGAGCTAACACTGCATGATTTTGGGTTTTGTTAAGCTATATTGATAATTATTTTTAAATATATATTTCTTTGATACGTATGGAATTTAATTATATACCTGAAATATATACTCTGTGTCTCTTATACCTAGACCTATTTCGTCAAGCCCGTTGACTATCAAACAAGCAAGTACAAAAAATTGTCTTAGCTGTGTTTCAGATATTTCTTTCGTAGAAATGTCAAATTTATGTCTCTTAAAATGAAAATTTTCACATGTACAATGTCTCCTTAAGTTTGACACTCCCATCATATTGGAATGTTGAAAAGGAAATAAATTAATTTTGTAAAGACTTATGATCCTGAAAAATCATCCAATTTAAAAAGAAATCATGCTCAATTTATTAGTCTCCCCGTCAACTAGACATGAGACAGTCTACCCGATAACTACTCAAACAAGAGTCCTTTTAATTGATATGCTAGCAATTGCTAATAACTATAATTGAATTACCGTAATATTGTAGTGGAAATTAAGGATCTGGTCCATTCACGATCCAAGATATTAAAAAAATATAAAACATAAGAGATAGTCCGAGTGATAAAAATTATATTCGACTTTTGAGTTTTGTGAATTTGAGCATTTATTTTGAAGAAAAATCTTCAGCGGTTTTTTCCTAGCCATTCTCTAGCAAAAGTGTAGTATTCGAAGATTTAAGTTTCCTTCATCTTCAGGCCAAAATAGTTTAAGACTCGGTTGGTTGTTGAACTTTGAATATTTTGTTTGACAGTTCTAACGCTGCAAATACCCTTTTTTATATTACGATTACGACGATTAGTGCTTTGAAATTATAGAGTTGCATTCTCATAATTTTCAAGTTCAATCTATCCGAATTTCCCAAGGAACTAGCTGTGGTTCATTATCTTCTGTTACATAATAATAACTACTAATCAGTCTAGAAGCTATTTGGCTTGTTTGAATGGACTAATCATGGTCTGAAAAGTTTCTTCAGTCTTGGCATACTAGTTTTATGACTTTGATTACGTTACCTCCTCCCCCGTGAGAAAGGAAATCAGAAAGAGCGGTTGCAGGTCTTAGTTTGCTTCGTGTCCAACATGTTACTTGATATATTGTTTGAGTCCTCTACATTTGGATAGTGGATTTGAAATTACTTGAGAGGATTCTTAAGTTAAAGCAATAGAAATGGTTAAATGATTAAATTGAAAAGTTAATATTCATATTTATATGTCCACGTAATATTTCTCTTAAATATTGAATATATCTCAATACTTTCGACTTTATGTGGCATGAAAAGAGTCAAATTGAAGTTTTCATTGAAATTTCAGAAGTCAAGATTTAATTTTTAGTATCTAAATGCCTTACTTTTCCGAGATTTGACTTACTAGTTTTGTGCAGATGATTGTGTACGGACTGCAGGTTTGACAGATGCAAAGTTTTTGTGCAGATGATCGTGTACCAACTAAATTCATTTTTTTTGCAACTTTTTTTAATTTATTCATGGTAATAGTTTTATTATGGCATTACTAATATTTTTATAGTCAATTACTTAACTGGTGGTATCAAAGTCAAAGACTCGCTCAATTGATATATATATATATATATATATAATTACTATGACAATGAAGGTTAAGGATATCCATGTCCAACAAGGCTTGACAAAAGTTTTAAAGACAAAGAGATTAAACCAAAAAAGACAAGAAAGTGACTGAAGAATCAGAGCTTGATGTATTAGGCGCAATCTGACTTTGTTTGGCTGGTAATATCATTATGATGTTATTGATGAATATTTACCACAAAAACTTAGAAAAAGTTGAAAAATTATTTATGTAGTAAAGAGTTTAAATGATAAATTATACATGAAGCACCACTTGCATCACTTAAAGATATAAAAGACATAAATTTCATAAAGTACCTTAAGATATTCAATGTTCTCGTAGATTAATGACATAAACTTGGTGTCAAGGCTAAAGAAAATAGGACACTTTTGCATCTTCATGGTCAAGTTGTAGAAACCCCCAAAATTGATTTTGATTCTCCAAATTTTTTTATAGTAGTTATAGAACCAGGTCGAATTTCTAAAGAACTAAACACTAGTTTCTTAATTCCAAATAATTAAATAAAGTGGGTGGATTCATTAACTAAAATTAAAAAAAAATCAAATTAAATCAACTGAATACAAAAGTGAGAAATTAAAAAATACTAAACTTTGATTAAGGGAAATATCTTATTTAATTGTAATTTTGATCATTAGTCTAAAATGAATAAATGTCACAATTTAAGCAGTTAATCCAAAACATATTAGAATAGACATAATAAATCTCAAAATTTTCTAAATTAATTGGTTCAAACTAGTATCCAAATAAAAACGTACCATTTATAGATTGGGTGTGATAAAATTCCATATCAAATAAATGATAGTAATAAACTTAGAGGAAAAGACTAAACCCTAAGTTAAATATGCAAATTCATTAATAACCTATTTGCTACTTGTACCATTCCTTCATGATAATTAGATAGCGATAGAATAAAAGTTTAGAACAAAACTTTACAAGGTTACAATTAGAGTTTCGAATTCGCTTGAATTAGAATAATAGAGTTTAGCCATGCATGCTTTAGTTCCAACACAAAAAAAAAAAAAAACAGAAAGATGAAATACTAAGAGAAAAGTAAGAAGAAGAATGATTCATTCCTTGGAGAGGTAGGGAACATCCATTTTATAATGTTTTCTCACTCTAAACCTAATTTTATCCTCTCTTACAAAGATGCTTATCTAAAACAATTCCCAATCCCTTCATTCATGATAGGGATAGAAAGAAGGCTCCTACTTAAACTTCAACTCTTCAAGTAAATTTGGTATTAGGCTTTATCTTCTTTTATCCATACAACAATCTTTTCACTTTATCCAAAATTTGTGATTATCACTAATAGTGTCCAAATTTGATGAAATCTCTACTTTTCATCTCCTAAAACAAAACAAACATTAATTTTCCTATTTAAGCACCAAAATAAATCCAAAAACAAAGGAGACAATATCAATTAATATATCAAGATAACTTGTTATCAAATTCCCCCACTTCAGACTCTTGCTTGTCCTCAAGCATACATCAATTCAATACATCAGTTATCTTTATAACAACCTTTCATCTCCTTTCATGTTATTTAGAAATGTCCAAAAGCTAATTCACATTGAAGGGTTAAGATAAAATTACAATAAAGAGAATAAGCACTCATAAATGGCGTGTCAAACCAATCAAAAATAAATTCCTACTCTAGAACACTTAAGCGAGTAAAGTGGTGAATAAGGTCGAACCACAGAGACCAGTGAAGTAATTATTTATTTGTGCGAAATCGAAAATAAAATAAATATAAATAAAATTAATTGATTTAGGAATGATTGATTTTAGAACACGAAATCACGTCGAAGGAATTAAAAATAGAGATTGAAAATAATATGAATAAAAGCCTAGCTAAGGTACTCTCCCGTTTGATACCATAATTCGATCATAGACTCAAAAATATGTATATTCTCTTAAAATTGGTTAGCCTTTGAAGTGTGTATTTTCATGGTGGCGTTAGATATTTGGACGCTGCAAATATATTGACAACTCAGATCATTTTAGGCTTTAGCAAAAACTTGACAAGTGATGACTTTGTGGTTATTTCAGCTATGCAGCATCATGGACTGATAAGTACAAGGACAAGGATCAAATGAAAAGTGGTTCTACAACAAACCAGCTTCCGTCCTCAAGAGACTACTTAGCAGACTTCTTGGTGTGGCGTCCACCAGTTGGATTGGAGAAGAGCCAAACCTTTTGGATAGCTTTGACATTATGGTTCGGTTTGGTTGGTGCAGCTCTCCTTCTACAAAGATGAAATGTCTACAAAGAAGTATACTCTAATTGGTTGCTACGAGTTCATTTGGCTATTCATACATGTTCATGTGTAACTTTAACATTATTGCTCGTGTAAAGTAGAAAAAATACGTTGATTTTAGTACTAGAGCTCTCCTTCCCGTTCATTTTCTCCTCCTGCCCTCAAGTTAGTAGCACTAACAAAATTTTCACCCTATTTACATCTGCCATTCGGTTCGCAAATGGTACCAAACTGACATACTGGTTTGCTATGCCAATTGATTTGTGAAACATTCGAGCAGCCAAAACAATGCCACTTGCACGTTTAAATACCCCTGTGCCATCATTCCAAAGTTTTATGTGTGAAGGGGACATGGGAACACTGCTTTCCTTGTTTAGCATTGAGATCAGGTAATGTAATTGTCCGACTGCAAATAAACCATAAAGTAGGATCTGACTTTCCATTTTAATTCTAAAACTTTGAAACCAGAAATGCAAAGCCCAATTTCCATGTAACATTTTCTTTTACTTGCCAGAAAAATTAAAAATGGGCCCAAAAGATGGATCCATAGGAACCAAGCGCCACTCGAAACCTTTCTTCTGACACATCTTCGGCTGGCTAGATTCCGCAACTATCCTTAAAACCTGTAAAACAATCCCAAAACCCTAGAGGACAAAACCGTCTAAACTCATTTCTCCTCTAAATAAAACCCACCAAACCATATTTCCTACCTCAGCCGCCGCTCTCCGGAACCCTTAGCTTTTCCTGCCAAAATGACGACCCGATTCAAGAAGAACCGCAAGAAGAGGGGCCATGTCAGCGCGGGCCACGGCCGAATCGGTAAGCACCGGAAGCACCCGGGAGGCCGCGGAAACGCCGGAGGCATGCACCACCACCGAATCCTCTTCGACAAGTACCATCCTGGGTATTTCGGGAAAGTGGGTATGAGATACTTTCACAAGCTTCGCAACAAGTTCTACTGCCCAATCGTCAACATTGATAAGCTATGGTCCATGATTCCTCAAGACGTGAAGGACAAAGCCACCAAGGACAACGTTCCTTTGGTTGACGTGACTCAATTTGGATACTTTAAGGTTCTTGGTAAGGGGGTTTTGCCTCAGAATCAGCCCATTGTTGTGAAAGCTAAGCTTCTGTCTAAGATTGCTGAGAAGAAGATTAAGGAGGCTGGTGGCGCCGTTGTGCTTACTGCCTAGGTTAAAATTAAACAATTTTGTTGTGTTTTCTGGATTAGATGTTGGGATGTTTTTGATTTGTTTATGACTTACTTTAATCTTCACTGTTATATTGTGAGTTCTAGTTGGAGATTTTGGTTTCAATACTATGCAATGCAGGCTTATGTTTGGATCTGAAATTCTGAATTGATGGGTTATGATGTTTGTTTTGAGTTTTATTTTGATTTCCTTTTTGCTTTGGGTCTTTATTAATGGTCAGAAAATATGTTAATGTAAGTGTCTTTTCTTTTATACGGAAGGAAGTCTTCAATGGCTGCTCTTGACAAGAAACTCATTGTGTTCTGGTAGGGGACATGCGATATCTTCTGTATCCCAAGTTCTATGTTTTAAGACGAGTAACAGCTTGTATGAAACCTTCGAACTGAATACATTAACCAGATCGAATTAAGTTTGCAATAAATCTAGAAATATTAAAATTGAATTTAATTATATTACGAGAAACAAATCTAATAATATTAAAATTGAATTTAATTATTTTACTAAAAAATAATGTTATTAACTAACAAATATTCACACTTATATATATAAGTAATATTATTTAAAAAGTTTATTATTAAAATAAAAAGAAAAAATTGATTGTAAATGATATCCATTGAGCTATGAAGTTAACAGAAAATTTTTATAATTTAGAAGTTTAAAAATGCATGAACGATCAGTAGTTTTTTTACGTTGATAACTATAAGGTACTATCAAATTTTGATATATCACTCCAAATCACATATAATATCATAACAAGTTTTAACATGTATTTCTGTGATAAGAGACATAAGATCGTTACATCATAAAACTAAATAAAAAATACTCATACTTGCATAAAGCAAGTTACATCATCCATAAAATTTCACACTTAAATAGGGCAAGCTATAAAAACCTAACATCAACCCATCTACCTAGACAACCAATCTAAACGTAGTTCAATTGGACATGTAAGAAACATACTAATATAGTTAGGATGCTTTACAAGCCAAGTAATTGTATCTAAGAGAACACGTTCTTCCAATCATAATTCTTTCATTGCGTCAAATATTTCCTCTTCTTTTCTAACACGAGGGTTTGTGGCTACAATAGCATGTGCAATTTCTTTCAGTGCATTGGACATAACTTGTAATTCCGAAAAAATTTGATCTTCCACTCATACTTTTCTTTTCTTACCCGTATAAGATGGTTTGTGGATGATGAGGGAGCTTAAGTTGTTGGTGTTGTTGGAGTACTCTCACTCCCAAATGGATAAAAACTCTCTAAATGAACCTCATTATTTGCTTGCATATTATTAATGTCCTCAATATTCATATCACACCTTTTCTTTTCCCATCTTTGAACCTTCTCTTTTGCACTTTCAATTTCAGATCCAATGGCTCTATCTTTCTTATAGATCTCACGAACAAGTTTCAAATTAG
>JANIJF010000002.1:46263052-46273397 GCA_024520955.1 Erythroxylum bequaertii
TTAAAAAATTATAACACTAAATCTTCAATTTTCTTCTTTTCAGTGCCTATTGATTCTCTCTTATCAGTTTCCACATTCACAATGCCCCCATTTAGTTGAGTTATCCTATGAATGCAACATGGTAACTGTGGGAGAGACTCTCCGTAAATGAGTTTTCGGCCACTCTTGCATTCTCGTACGCATTTTGCCTGAGGAGTGAGGACTTGATTCAGTATTATTCTTTATGACTTGTCAGTCTTTAGATAAGTACATATTAATAATTGCACACAAAGACAAAGAGGGAGGGTTGTGTAAGAAGTCAACGATGTGGGTCCCGGAGGGGTCCGTGTCAAGTCAGTTACGGACCCTCAACCTCAACTCGTGCGAAGTGAACCCCAGGCGCAGGTTAGCAGAGAGCAGAAGCTGCAAGTTTTTAGGCGGTCAAAAGAACATCCAGGGCTACGTTTCCAAGTGGCGGCATGTTATTGGCTAACATTTTCTCAACGGCTCTATAGATATATAGATGATTTCCTTTTTTTCAACCTCGGGTGACGAAAACGGTCAGTGGTCCCCACTTTGACGGACACCACGCAATTGCAATTTGCAACGACTAACTAAACGTGCTTTGAATTTGGGATCATTTTTTCCCCCTCCATATCATATTTCTATCATATTTTACTAAATTTTATTTATATTTTTATATAAAAATATAGATGAAATTTAATAAAAATAAAATTTAAACAGAATAATTAAAAAAAGATTTGATGTATTTGAAAGTTTTCAATGAAAAATAGAAAAGAAAATATTAAGCAAAAGGAAAAAAGAGATTAATTTATTTTTTTCTTAAATTGTTACTCAAAAATGCTATTTGCATAACCCTTTTGTATTTATAGCAGACCAAAAAGTACAATGAGAATAACAGAAATACATGCATACCTATGTAACGCAAACACAAAAATGCACCAAGTCTATGGAGCAAAAGCCAATTGCTATAACCCCTTTTAATACCGAGAAGGCACAAGGTGATTTTGGTCAAGAACAGGCAGCACATTTATTATATATTATGGTCACAAATGACAATCACTTCTACTTCCTTGAATTATCAGTGGCAAGGTACCATACGTCAGTCCTTACAGCTGCTTGTTCATGTCTTGTTTTTTCTAATAATTTGTGATTGGAGCACGATTTCTGCTGTGAAGTTTGGCTTATGTAATTCTTTCCGAGTCACGCATTTAATGCGGGTTTTGATTCTTAGTGATAGGACGACTTAGCTGTAGCCTTTTGGATTGTGCAGATGTTTGCATTGTAGGTGTTGCTCGAACACCAATTGGTGGTCTTCTGGGTTCCCTTTCGTCTTTCTCAGCTACAAAGCTCGGGTCTATAGCCATTAAAGGTAATTAAATCCCGCCGTTCAAACGTTATAAATAATGGTGTTTTTCCCTTTGCGAATGACACACAAGTGCTATATCATTATTTTGTGTGAATTGACTAGGTGCTCTTAAAAGGGCAAATGTGGATCCATCACTAGTACAGGAGGTTTTCTATGGCAATGTTCTTAGTGCAAATCTAGGACAAGCTCCTGCTAGACAAGCTGCCTTAGGAGCAGGCATACCTAATTCAGTGGTGTGCACCACTGTTAATAAAGTTTGTGCGTCTGGGATGAAAGGTGAGCTGTTAGTATGCAAACATTTTCCTTTGTAGTTGTTGATACTATGCTGTTAGCATGGAGACGTTATAAATTAATTTATGATTGTGTGTTCATTGCCTTTTTTGAACCAGCAATTATGCTTGCTGCACAGTCGATCCAATTGGGTGTCAATGATGTAGTCGTTGCTGGTGGGATGGAAAGCATGTCTAATGCGCCAAAGTATATTGTTGAAGCAAGGTTTGCATTTGTCACTTCTATAGAGTCATGTGATAGTAAAATAGTGTTTCAGTGTATAATCATTGAGGACTCCTGAAGACATGATAGGTAAACTAGATCATTGGTGATAATTTTGTCGCTGTTGTTCTAAGGAATAGGTCAGTTGGATTCTCTTTGTGTAGAGATTTGTGATACCAAATAAAGTCCGTTCCCAATGTTTTCTGTTTAGTTTTGTTTGAGGTAGATGTCAGGCCCTATGGTTTCAAGTGTTTTCTGTCCTGTATTGAGTCCTCTCTTCTTCTTCTGGGTGTAATTTTTGCCCAGTGTGTCATTGCGAATCACCATCTTAGGTATTTCATTGTCCATCTTTGCAATTCATTTGGTTTCAAGTCTATCCTTTACATTTTTCATATGTCACCTCTATTCTTGCGTGGCATTTCCTTTCTTTTGGTGCTTTATCTGTGGCTAAACCAGTTTATATGTCGCATGTAGATCTGTTTTTCCTTTTTGTAGCTCAACACTGTTCTGTGTTTTTGTTTGGACCCATTTGTTACTTTCAAGATGGATGGGTTTGGCAGTGATATTTCTTTATGATCCATTCCTACCTTTATTTTTTTTTGCACAGAAAGGGTTCTCGATTAGGACATGACACTATTATTGATGGCATGCTCAAAGATGGCCTGTGGGATGTGTATAATGACTTTGGAATGGGAATTTGTGCAGAAATTTGTGCTGATCAGTACTCCATAACCAGACAGGAGCAGGTTTGCATTCATATTTCAATAAAACTTTGTGAACAGTTTGTCTTCAGCAATCAAATGGATTCTGCTTTAATCCTTTTCCTTCTCTGATATCTTCTTCCTCATTAGAATATTTTGAAACTATTTAGTTTATCAGTTGGTAGTGCTGAAAGCCACATTACTATATATTGTAAACACAAAATTCAAAATGCTCATCAAATTACGATGGAATTGTAGGATTCATATGCTATTAGGAGCTTTGAACATGGAATTGCTGCTCAAAATGCTGGTCTTTTCTCATGGGAAATTGTTCCAATGAGTTTTTAATTCTGGCGTGGTCCCAGTTTGCACTTTGTTCTTTTTCAAAATCATGGTCATATGGCTTTTGTTAACTTGCAGGTTGAAGTTTCTGGAGGAAGGGGGAAACCATTAACTTTTGTTGACAGGGATGAAGGTTTAGAAAAGGTAACATAAAGTTGCTAGGAACACTTGCATGGACTAGTTTGCTTAATGCTAATTAGGTTGTTGCAATTTCATTGTAGCTTATCCCTATCTCTCATAGGTTGGCAGGCACTTAAGTTCCTGGCTTACTTGTTGCAGTATTCTTTATGCTTAAGTATAACATTCACATTTCTATTCATCCTCTATTCAATGCCTTAAATAAATAGCACCTCACTATCACTTCTGTATTTCTCTTTTTAAGCCAAAAAGTATATTTAATGTATTAGTTATTATTGTTTTATGTCATCTTGCTAGTTTGATGCTGCGAAACTTAGGAAGCTTAAACCAAGTTTCAAGGCGATAGTGGTTCTGTTACTGCTGCAATTCCTCTAGCATAAGGTTCTCCCTCTCTGTCTCTCTCATTGTGGAAAACGAAACCCTGTTACCTTCATTTTCAATCTCAGTTTTGCTTATTTTGATTTTAACAGAAACATGCAAGAACTGGTAACCTGTGCTGGGGAGGAAGCTCAAGTTAATGTGACAACAGATTCATATGCTACTGTGAATTCAAAGTTGGACTATGGCAGCTCATTTCTTCTTTTTCAGGTAATATTTGTTATTGGTTATCAGTTTTCTTATGCATATTTGACTAGGATCACTTGTTTATCTCTGCATTTACAGGAAATGTTCAAGGATATGGTGAAATGAAAAGCTAAGCTGGAGCAACAGATGCTACAGATTTCAAATTCTGTTATCACATTGGACAAGGAAAATATGGTAAACGAAGCTTATGAAATGAAGATGTAGCAAATAGGAAAGAATGTTCTTGATAGAGAAGTTAGTCAGCTTTAGAATAGGATTAGATTTTTGTATAGAATTTAGAGGCTGAATACATGAGCTCCTGGAATTTCCAAATCATCAAACCAACAACAATACCAGCAATATGTATAATATGAAATATTAATGAAATAAATCTACTGTCGTATACCTTCTTGAGAGTAGCTTACCATAACTAATTATGACCAACTACATATATTTACAAATCAAATTAGAAGTATTAATTTTTTAAATTTTTTTTTAATTTTAGGAAAAATAACAATTAAATATATCTAAATTAAAATGGTAATTTTTTATACTTGATTCTAGCTAATTAAACGTGATTTAAATTAAACAAAATAATAATAACATCAACTGTAATTGATTTAAATTAATAATTTTACAATAATTTTAAATTATTAGTAAAAATTATTAATTTAAAATAATTTTAAATTTAGATTGAAGTTTTATATTAATAATAGATAGATGTTTGTTGCGTTTAAGGATGTTGATCTTCAAATCGAATGGCTTAAGAAAATGAAATGATTGTGAATTTTTTAATGAATTAGACATGTATTTGGTTACTAATATTGGACTACTTGTAATGTGTTGTATTGGAATTCACTACTTGTAATGTGTTGTATTGGATTTTTATTTAGTTAATTTTGATGTAATGAATTAAATTGTACTTTATTATTATTGTGTTATGATTATTGCTATATTAACTATCATACAATAAGCTTATTATTTATTTTTTATATATTTTGATACAGATGTCATCTTCTGATAATGATTCTGACAATAAAATGCATAATTTATTATGTATTTAAATATTTACTCAACTTAATATTTATTTTGAGATTATAATAGTATTTAGCTTTTTATATGTTTTAATATTTATTTTTAATATTAGTTTTATTTCCTACAAGAAAATGAGACATCTCTTTAAATAATTTCATACAAGATGGAAGTGAATTTGTCAAACAATTGTAAAGTAAATGTAAGAACGTTGTTTAATATACTTTAAATATTATTTGTATGCATAAATAATTTTTATTACAAAATAAAGTATAGTTAAAATTAATAAAAATATTTTTATTTTTATTTTTATATTATCAAACAGCTTATTGTATGAAGTTTTTTTTAAAAATTATTTTTTAATTAACAATCAGTGAACCAACTTTATTTAAAAAAATTCTCAATAAAAGTCTACCGATATGAGCTGATCGAATCAATCACTACTTAAAATTTTGAAACAATAACATCTAGAAAGGGTGGAACTGAATCGCAAACACGAACTTAATCTCAACTTACCCTAGTCAATATAAACCAAATCACTGAAGCAGAACACCAACATAACCCGTTCCCTACTCGATTTCATCGTTCCCTGAAGCAGAAGAACGACATAACCCGTTTCCTACTCGATATCATCGTCCACAAATGGCGAAGGAAAATCACCAAACAAAGGAGGACCAAATTCACCACTGGGGCAGTACCCCAGAACAAGAGTACTACAAACAACAAGGAATCAGAGGCTCGCAATCATTTTACACCTCACCAAGAGGCCTCTCCCTGTTCACCAGATCCTGGTTACCTGATTCCACAACCCCTCCAAAAGGTGTCATTTGTATGGTACATGGCTATGGCAATGACATTAGCTGGACCTTTCAGGACACAGCTATCTTCCTTGCCCACATGGGTTTTGCTTGTGTTGCTCTTGATATTGAAGGACATGGCAGATCTGAAGGCCTTAGGGCTTATGTGCCCAATGTTGATCTTGTTGTCGAAGATTGCCTCAATTACTTCAGTTTCGTGAAACAGGACTCAGAGCTTAATGGGTTGCCTTGTTTTTTATATGGTGAGTCCATGGGTGGTGCCATCTGTCTTTTGATTCATTTTGCGGACCCTGAAGGTTACGATGGTGCAATTTTAGTGGCACCAATGTGCAGAATCTCGGATAATATAAAACCCAGATGGCCAATTCCTCAAGTTTTAACCTTTGTGGCAAAATTCTTTCCTACCTTAGCCATTGTTCCAACAGAAGATCTCATACACAGGTCAGTCAGAGTTGAGGAGAAAAAGATAATTGGGGAGAAGAATCCAATGAGGTACAGGGGAAAACCAAGACTAGGGACTGTTCTTGACCTCTTGAGAATAACGGATTATCTGAGTCAGAGATTATGCGATGTGAGGATTCCTTTCATTGTGCTACATGGAAGCGCTGATGTCGTTACTGATGCAGATGTAAGCAGGGCTCTGTACGAGGAAGCGAAGAGCAAAGACAAGACCATAAAGATCTATAACGGTATGTTGCACTCCTTGTTGTTTGGTGAAACTGATGAGAATGTTGATACTGTTCGCCATGATATATTCTCGTGGTTGAGTTATAGATGTGGCAGAAATCATCAGTAATTGACTAATTTCAATGTTGATACTGTTCGCCATGATATATTCTCGTGGTTGAATTATAGATGTGGCAGAAATCATCAGTAATTGATTAATTTCATAAATTGTTAATGGCTGAGTCCATGACTTTTGGTAGAATTCGTTGACAACTTGTATACTTGCGTTATGGGCATTTTCTTGCACACACCACCTTTGTAGATAGGCATTGCTAAGGGACAAATCACAAAAGTCAGGATAGTGAACTCGTTTCATCAGCTTCCTAATTTCATAAATGCTTGACTTTAATTTTTCCCCTGTTCATATGCCTGCGCATGCGCAAACAAAAGAGAAGAATTGACTGGAAAAGTGGATGTTAACAGTTCTTACTTGCCTTATGGGTAACTCCTCAAATGACATGAGAAGTTGTGTGATTAGAAGAACTAAGAAGCAGAAGTACATGTTTCAGTGAAGTAGGGTGGAAGATAAATTTGCGCATATTGATTGTGCATTTTATGAGTTTATGAGTTGCATTTGCATGAATACTGCATTCAAATTTACCATGCAGAAGACGGCTGTAGCTTGGTGACAAATTCCCATCACTACAAGGGAGAGAGGGGAATACCGACGGAAAATTTCAGACGGAAAATATTCCGTCTGAAAATACCGACGGTGTAGTCGGTGATATAAAAGTCAATGATAAAAGGATGCATCCTAATATCCCATACAATTTGGTAAAAATGAAAACATTAAGAAGTTACCTATAGTCCTGCCATTTATTACTAACTCTACGTGTCTATACAATGAAATGGATTCTACGAAGTAAAAATAAGAAAACAAACAATAAAAAAATGTCCTATTTTTTATCATCTTTGCCAAGAAATAACCTTCTTTTGCTGACCACTACTTTCCTCCTATCCAATTGTAGATGATGCCATCTGTCTCTTCTTTTGCTGCAAAGGATCTTAATTGTAGATCCAGATGAAAAATCTACTACAAATGCATTCCCATATTCCCACACACTCTATTTCCACAGTCAAATATAGTCAGCATTTACAAACAAAAAAAAAAAGGCAATATATAAACTACTTAGAGTACAGAGAACGAATCTCTCAATATCTGACTGAAGGACATCAACCATCCATCAAAATAGACACAAAGCGCATGTATACAGCAAAGGATGGAGTTAAAAGATCTTTGAAAACAACAGTATAATAAGCTTAGCAAGCAATGTAGCAAGCCACCAGATAATGATGGATCTTGGTTTATACAAAAAACAACCAGTAATTAAAAGCTATGTTTCACTTCAGCTGCACCATCTTCTCCCTTGTACCTATATCCGATTCAAAAACTTTCCTAACAAAGCACGGACATCTTAACGATAATAGTACCTGTAGAGCTCGAATTCGATCATCAACAGTATCTTTCACGGTTTTCTGCGACATAATACAGAACGTGTTTGCCCAACATGATGTGCCCTATCAATTGCCTGATCTTCAATTGTAGGATTCCACCACAGATGGAGCAGAAGAACACGGCAAGCTGCAACCATGTTCAGTCCAAACTAGCAGCTTTCAAAGACATAACAATAACTGACACCTAAACAAAAGGGTAGAATGTAAGAGAGCAACCAATAACACTATAGAATTTTCCAGACCAGATGAGTTGTCTGGAGTACTGGTTGCAGATGCAAATGTCTGTAGCATAGTCAATGACTGCACGACTTCTATAGCAGCCTTAATCTTTGAAGAATCACCAATGCAACACTAGGGATAAGATTTAAAACCAGAAACATCTTGAGCAGGGTTGCCTAATGTGGTTTTCGAAAACACCGAACACATATTAGCCACTCTTTGCAATTTGTGATGGGCAGTGATTTTCACCACCGGTGAGATGTGACCACATATTGACACAACAGCATCTTCAGGAGGGTTGTAAAAGGAGAAGATTTGTCAGATAGTGCTCATCAAAATATAGGCTAACAAAGGAAGATGGATGTTTCAAGACAATGGTCGAAAAGAATGAGACCAAAATATGAATTATTCAAGGCAGTAGTTACATTCTCAAATACCCAACTCTCATAACTTTATGTTTTGAGGATGTAGTACTACAAACTTAAGTGAAAAAAAAAAAAAACCTCAAACTAACCGAAACTTTGTTAGATCCCTTCGTTACATTTTAAACCCTGCTCCCTGACCCTCCCCCTACAACATACAATTCAGCTCCTTAGCAACATGACTTTCAGCAAATCCACAACCAAGCTTTGTCCTCAAGAGGAATGTTTTCATGCGTAAATATCTGTAAGGAGCGTACATGTAAATCATTCAACTATAGCCCTATCTGGCAGTCAGTGAATTGCATTAGCTATTAGCTGATTCTATTAGCGGTTAGCTAACAGCTGATTTAATCAACAGATAACATTAGTTGTTTATTAAAGATATTTGGTAAAATTAGTTGTTTAAATGTAAAATTACTTATGAAGGCATAACTTAAAAATAAATTTATAAGGCTATGATTAGATATTTAATTTTACAAAAATTAATTTTTTAACTCTAATAAAAAACATAAAACATTCTTAAAAATGTTGTCACCGTAACATTTTTTATTTTATAACTAGAAAACTTATTTTATTAGTAAAAAATTTTGTCACTAGCATAGTACATACTCCTAAGTTTTGTAACTAAAAAACTCACTTTATTGCAAAATTTTGTATCACTGTAGAATACATCCGTGATTTTTAGTTATGTATGATTTTTAGTTTGAATTATCCATAATATCATTATATAGCATAATTAGCATAATTCAAAACTTTTGAAATGAGGGTATAATTGATTTTTTACCTATTAAGTTTTGGTTGAATATTAAAAACGCTCCTCTTATGGAGCTTTTCTAAAATCAGCTTGCTAGGTTAAATAAGCCAACCAATCAGCCATCCACCAAACATATTCATTAACTTTTTAAGATGGTCAAACAGCTAGCTTGTGTCAATCAGTTAAAAAAAGCTGATAAACCGTTTGTCAAATCAGTCCTGTAACTTTATTAAAAATAGAACCAAGTATATAAGGACAAGATGAATTATGTGATCGAATGTGTTATAGATGCCACAAATTGCCAAAGATGCTTCTAGACACTTAAAAGGTATGGTTTCTTCTGTTGTGGATGCTTTTTTGCCATCTCTATTGGGGTTCAGATCACTTGTTCTCGTTACTCTGTGCCTATCCTATTCTATGAGTATCCATCCATCCAATTTCTGTGCGTCTCATTTATTGGATAGATGGATGCTTATGAAACAGGGTGAGCACAGAATAATAGGAACAAGTGATCTATTCCATCTCTAATGAAGATCTCCCAACGGGTATTAATCCAAACCCCAATAGCCTCACCAACCTCGACACCTTCTCAGCTAAACCTTCTGCTTATTCTCCCCTAACTGCTTTATCTGGTTACTTTCCTTATTTAGTGTGACCTCAACTTCTTCTCAACCACCTTCCTCAAATCTGAATCTAGCATCCATATAAGCATTCCCATCTCCACCTTTACTCCAGTAACCCATCCCTTCCAACCCTAAAACCTCCCCCACTTTTCCTCAAGTCCCACAAGTAGCTACCCCAACTCCTAAGGACCTACTCCCCCTTAACCTCGCTTAGGTGTCACTTAGAACAAAGTGGTCTTTGGAGACCCCTAAACTTCAGCTAAGCTTAGATATATCCTAGAAATTGTAGGCTCAGAGGCATTTTCCCCTCCAAGGGAAGTGATGAATATTGGGGCTGACAAATGGAAGACGACTATAGTGGGATTCTTCTTGGAGAAGTGGCTTTCCTATCCTCAAGTAAAAAGTTAGGCCTTCACAAACTGGTGAAAACATGGTTTGGAATATGACCTAATTAGTGAAGACGAATTTTTCAGCTTCAAAATCGCCTCTGAAGAACAACTTAGAAGGACTATCGGAGGGGGGCCCTAACATGTGCAAGGAACCCCTTTTCACTCAGAGTTGAGAATTGGAATGAGGTTAGACAAGCCCAGCTTGACTAGCATTCCTCTTTGGGTAAACTTTCACACGGTGCCTTTAGAATATTGGTATGCGGAAGGCCTTACCTATCTTGCTAGCAAACTAGGAAAGCCA
>JANIJF010000002.1:46355642-46382847 GCA_024520955.1 Erythroxylum bequaertii
CTTCCCTAATCCGACCCTTGTTCAATCTTTTGCTTCTAATTTCTTCGTCCGACATCCGATTGACTTGGTTTTTGAAGTGTTGGATTCCTAAGACATTTATCTTCATTATTATTCGAAATTGATAATTTTTGAGATTAAATTGAAAGATATTGATTTAATCAAAGTGAGTTGACAATTTTCTGAACATGGTTCAGTATTTTGGTGAATTCTTGGTCTATGGAGATCCAATTGAGTTGATTCTTGAGGAAAAATAAAATAGAGACATGGGGCTACAAATCATATGAAGGAATTTAATTTCAATTTAGCCCCTAAGATATCCAATTTCTGAATGGAAGTCGGGTTTAGTGTGCAGTCTTGGATTAGAAAAATCTGAAAGTATTTGGGCCACAATTTTTGTTCTAGTTATCCAAATGAGGTGATTCTTGATTTGGATTAAACTAGAAATATAAGGCTACAATTTGTCAGAAGGAAGTAATTTTTAATTCAGCCTCTAAGAATGTCAATTTGTGGATGGAAGTAAAGTGCTGGAAAATGTGTTAGCATAATAACAGTCCGAGAATTTTGGACTACAACTCTTGGTGTAGTGCACCAAATTTAATGATTTTGGTGGCATTATGAAACTAAGAAAATGAGGAACATTTCTATAGAAGGAAGTTTTGACAAATTCCTTCATGTTGACGGTGAAAATAATGTCCTAAAGTAAGTATGAATTGAAATAAAGTTCAGGGGAAATTTTGGAAGATCACTTAAAGGGTTAAGGTTTTAGGCTAACATGGAAGGGCCTTATGGTCTTTCCTCACTCATTAAATGACATGGCATTAAAACACAAGGGGGCTGCGATTTTTCTCTTGATGAAGCACGACAATAAGAGGAAATGAGAAAGAAAGAAGAAAAGAAGAGAGAAGGAGTGGAATTTCGGTGGAGGTAAAGAAGAAGAAAGAGAGAGAGCTAGGTTTTCGTTTTTTTCAAGCTTTCAAGTGAGTTTTGAGAGATGCTTTTCAAGATGAAAAGGGTGGAAGAAGATGAAAGCTTCCTATAGAGCCAAGAAATGCCGAAAATGGAGAAGAAATGAGGTAAGTGAAAGTTTTGAGTTTTGAGATTTTAATGAGTTTTTGGTTTAGATAGCTTGGAAATGTTATGGGATTATGTTTCCTAAGCTCAATTTTGGAGATAGCATGGTTTAATTGGTTCAATTTTGGATAATTGTGAATTAGGGTTTATGCCCAATTTTTGTGATTTGGGGATTTTGGAAGTTTTTGATTTAGATAGCTTGAATATATGAGGGATTTGTGTTTTCTAAGCTTAATTTGAGTGATTATGATTTTTATGATGTTGAATTTGGGTGAATTGGCTTAGGGAATTTTAAGTTGGAGGAAAGAAGGAAGGATTGGAGCAATTGATGCTTTGGACAAGTTTCTAGCATGGATGTGAGGTGGGTACCATGTTTATATTTTGATTTATAAGCTATATATGAGTTTTCGAAAAATAAAGAAAGCGAAAATTGTTTTTAAATTATTATTTTTCGAATGATTAATTTTCATTGAATTCGTAATGACTTAAGAAATTGCTAATTATGATTTCCGAAGGATAAATTATTGTTTATGTTAATGTTTGAAAATTTTGATTAATGTTTGAAAAATTATGATTTCCGAATAATTAAATTTATTGTTTTAAAATGATTTTGATAAATTGATAAAAATTCAATGAATTGATAAATTATGAAAATTGATACATTTGTTCATTTCTTATTTATGAACGATTTTGATACATTATCAAAAGTGTTGCATACTTTGTTTATAAATGGTAGTGAATCGAATATGATTTTGATTGTTATAAGATTGATTGATGAATTGAGATTGCGATTATGTTATGTGTAGTCGATTGGTTTTGTGAAATTGTGAATGTTATTGTGTTGAATGTGACATGATCATGAAAAGAATTAAGTTTTGAAATATGCCTTCGGGCGTTCCGATTTTCCAAGTATGAAATTATGTGTTATGTGGGTTTGGTTAGGTCCCATAAGTTGAGTCAAGTGCACTTGTCTCGTTTTTAAAGGCTTCTCCCGCATGCCCGCTAGTGGCATTAGAGCTCTGATTACGGAGTCCCATAAGTTCACGGCTACATCGGACTGCCATGTAGGATGGTGTAGTACGTTCTGTTCACGGCTGCACAGGACTGCTATGCGGGAATGTGCAGTACGTTCCGTTTTGAACCGACCCAAACCATTATGATGTGTTCTTGTGTCTTTGTTTTTGTTTATATTTGTGATGCATTCATGATTTGATTTTGTTCATGAAATGTGTAAACTTTGAGAATTTTGAGAAATGAGAAATTGAGGTTTGTAACCGTGACATTTTTGGAAATTTATTATGAATGTTTTGAAAAGTTGAAAGGTTTGAGAAATAAGTTTTTGAAAAATTTGCTACTGTGAAAGGCTTATAAATGGAAAATGAGTTTTGCAAATGTTTTTGCTTATTGTTCATTTTATAAACATGTTATCCACGAGCTGTCAAGCTCACCCCCTTTCATCCCCATCTCCAGGTATCGAGCAGGAGATCGGATGAAGGAAAGTCAAGATATTTGTTCGATTTTGCTTCTTTTGTGTTTTGAATAGTTAGGCTTTTGGTATTGATTTGTATATGGCTTGGAAAGCCATCAATGTTTCTAAGCATTTACTTCGTGATGTAAGTGAATTATGGAATTGTGTATTGAATTGAAATATAAACTTGTGTATGGAATTAAGATATGAATGGGATTTGCACATGAATATGGATGGATTTGTATTTGGAATAGAATAGTGAATTATGGTTTTGTATATTGATTGTGTTTTGGATTCCGGACGGGTGGTCCGATGATGTTGATGATTGAGAATTATTTGAAGTGTTATGTAGATGATGATGATTGAATGTGTTTGTTTATGATGGGAATCGGACAGGAGGTCCGATGACTTGTGAGTATTTGGTTTGGTTTATAGAAGTGTGTTTAAAACCTTTGCAGGTTTTGGGTTTTCTAAAATGCAGTCGTTATGCTGCTCCCAAATTTTGTTAAATTATGTATGGCTAGATGTGTGTGATTGTCTTTATGGCAAAGGAAATTAAATAAGAGTTTTAAAGATGAGATTAAGATATACTTGATTAAGAGAAAATCAAGTAAATTGAGAGTATGGAAAATTTTTGACAAAGGTTATTGAGATTAGAATGGATGAGTTTCCAAATGGAAAAGTGGATCGCTTTGTATAAGAATGAATAAAGAGAAAAGGAATGAATAATATGATGAAAAAAAATTTGTACCGGATTTCGGATTGGTTTAGTCTTAGGGTTTCCAACGCGACCCTTTTGTTTTGTCAAAAACGTTTAAGTTCTCGGATGTCAAAATTTGTTTCAGTTCGATTTAACCGTTTGTTTGCTGCATTTTTGATTTGCTTCCGATTCGTTTCGCTTCGAAATCCGTTCCTTCGATTTCTGCTTTCGATTTTGCTTCCGCTTTATGTATGTTTACCGATCCGTTCGGTTGGATCGCTTTTTGTTTTCCGATTTTCGTTATTTTTTCGATTGGGGTCCGATTCCGAGATCGGGTCCCAATATAGATGGTATCGAAAGCAAGAGGGTTGCTTTCGATTCCGAGTAGTCCGATTTCTGTATTCGTTTTCTGTTTTTCCGGTTGGGGTCCAGTTCCGAGATCGGGTCCCAACATTAAACATCCAGCTCACTGCTGTCCCATCTAGATTGTAAACATGCCCAGATGTACTCTTGCTTGAATCCACATCTCCACTAAGATCAGCATCAACAAAACCCTCTAGTACTACCTTGCCATTCCCATAACAAAGTGAAGTGTTAACTGTTCCTTTCAAGTATCTCAGAAGCCACTTCATAGCTTCCCAATGATCTGTCCCTGGATTTTACATGTATCTGCTCATAGCTCCAACTACATGTGCTATATCAGGCCTAGTGCAGACCATAGCGTACATCAAACTCCCAACTACAGAAGCATAAGGCACTTTTTCCATGGGCTCATGTTCCTCAGCTATCTTGGGTGGTTGCTCCTTTGACAATATGAGATGGTTAGCCCAAGGCGTGCTCCTAGGCTTAACATCATCAACTCTGAACCTAGACATATTGCTCTTGGGACAGATTTAGAATTCCAATAGACCAGTCTCAGGAAATCCTCATCCCAAGAATCTGCTTTGCTACACCCAAATCTTTCATCTTAAACTTTGATGACAATCTCTCCTTAAGATTATTTATCTCCTCCATACTTGAACCTGGAATCAATATATCATCCACATACAAGAGTAAAATAACAAATGAGTCAGCAAACTTCTTGATGTAACAAAACTGATCCTTTTCACTCCTGTGAAAATAGTTTCTGAATATGTGTTCATGAACCGCAACTGCACGGTTGTCAAAGTGAGTAATAAATCGGTAAGAACCGAGTCATGTCCACAGGGATTATGAGAAAGTTCAAATCTATGTTAACTAATAGTGCTTGAAATCAGGTTGAGTGAATTTTTAGGAAATTAAAAGCAATGTAAAGATTTTTTAATAACTGAAAGAAATTTCTAAGCAACTACCCAATTTAATTGGACCGAAATAACTATGAATATAAAAAATTTGTGTAGTAACTAAATTAGAAAAGTGTGCAACAATTGACTAATTAAAGGTATTAACGTTAATGGGGAATGACTTTCTCTTAGGGAATGATATTTTTTTCAACCTTAATATTGAATTAGCTATTCTCCACAACTGAAATATTCTACCCTTGTAAGTGAATTTTAAGAGTAATTAATTTACCCACTCTAGACATCACTTAGTAATCCCTTATGTAAGTTTTTTCTAGAGTTTCTCAAGTCTCAAACTTTCAATTTTCACCTCCTAAGTTTCTTGGGTCTCCCAACTCACAAGAAAATCCTAGTCAAAATTTCCTTTAATCTTTTAGCAAAAAAATTCCTTTTTCTAAAGGCAAATTTATACCAAGGCATTTTCCAATAATCCAAAGGAATAACAAATAAATCCAAGGAAAAATCAACAAGCATATGAATATTCAATCATGGATTCTAGCAAAATTTAATATTAAAGCATCATTAAAAAATATCAAATCCCCTAAGAGAAATTAAGGTTTTAGCCATAAATCATCATGCCAAGCAATCCACAAACATATAGCCTAAATAAACTCATGACGGAATCAATTAAAAATAAAGAACAAAGCTCTCCAAACTCCTTTGCGTGGTTGCTTCTTTGGTGGTGAATTAATGCTGAGTTGTTGGGCGAATAGAGGCCGGTACGTTGGTGAAGACTCTTGGTTGCGTCCTTCAAGTCTAGAGGCTCTTGGATTCAGCTTGTAAGTGAAAGATTAGAGATGAGCTGTATTTTTGTGTGAAAGAAAATGGGATAGAGGTTGTGTAGAAGATGGCTTGTGTTGATAAGGATTGGAGCTACTAGAAAGATGAATGAATGCTTGTACGTTGGTGTGTGGGCTGGTTAAAAATGGAGGCTAAGGTGCGTTGATGGAGAGTTGAGGAAGGGTTCTCGGTGGATGAGAGAACTAGTGGTTTTTGGTGGAGTGGAGGTGGAATGCTACTTGTGAGATGCGTGAGTCTGTCCTTGCGTTGGCTGTTGGAGGATGCTGCTCTTTTGGCTAGTGATGCGTTGGTGAAGTGTGGAGGCTATTCGAGATATTGCGTTGATTGAGAGTGAAATGGAATAATTGGTTGCAACGTTAGTGTGGAAGTGCGTGAATGTTGTAAATGGAGGCTTGAAAATGAGTATAGCGTGAATGAATTTTGTGGCTGCTTTTGTTGGCTGGTCGATGTGTGGGATCTCTTTTCAATGTAGGGGTTGGTTTATTGTTGGAAAGTCAAGGATGAAGCTTATGTGGATAGGAGTATGGGGCTTGTTTATGAGTTGAGTGAATGGGTTGTGTTGTAGTGGAGGCTAGCAGCTTGCGTGTTGGACTTTAGAAATTAAAAGACTGCTTCTTTTTTTGTCTCTTATGCATGGATTGGAGGCTAGCTGTTGGTGAGTGGAGTGTTAAGGTTTGCCACCAAAAGTGGGGGCTGCTTTGTGAGTGACATCGATGGAGGCTTTTTGTGAATGGAGAGTGCATGTATATGGGATGGTTGGAATGGGTTTTTCTAAGGCTAATTTCGACAATGCATAAAAATTAAATGGTGACGACTTAGGAGCTCAAATTTTATCAGTATCTTCGTCTTTGAGTTAGCTTCAATATGAGACTTGAATCACTGGATTTCTCCATCTGAGTCAAAAGATATGGTTGAAAAATCGTCAAAAGGTCATTTTGGCACTCCAAAATCTGATGCAAATTTCATTAATTTATTTCTCCTTAATTCCAACTCCGAAAAATTTGCAATTGGTCCCAAAAAAATCCATCAATGAGTCAAGAATTTAAGTATGAAATTTCAGAATTTTTAGCTAAACTAATCTCGAGATAAAAATCCTACAATGACTAGAGGTTAAGTCTGCCAGAAACCCAAAAATAGTGCAATTTGAGTCTATTTGTTTCATTTATGCATTTTATGTCAACGAACCTCAAATAATTCTAAAACATGAGAAACCAGCCATAGATAAACATAAAATGGATGTAAATGACTCTGAATTAAGTCCTAAACATATATGAAAATATGAGTGTATCACCCATTACCCATATATATATGTGCAAATATGTGAACCCAAGTGAATGTGATGGGGTTTGTTACTTGGTATAAACCAAACATTCGAGTGCACCTTCCTGGGTGACGTCATCAATGCAAGCAAATACAAACTGACTTCTCATCACTTATTAAGGAATGAATTAAAGAAAGAGCGTTAATGCCAAAGGTGAAGGTTGGCGACAAGTAAAGCCACCCAAGATTTGTCTGCTACTTAATGAGCATTACCTATAAGCGTGTTTGTTAAGGAATGAATTAATACACGCGCTTATAGGTAATGCTCATTAAATAGCAGACAAATCTCGGGTGGTTTTACCTATCACCAACTTACACCTTTGGCATTAGCTCTCTTTCTTCTTGTTGTTCTTTTTTTCAGTTTAACAAAAGCAATATATTTATAAATTGTTCACATTATTACCTTTGACCAAATATTTAGCAGTCCCATCATCACAAAAATTTAGAATTTTTTCATTCTTAAATTCACTTTTTTTTAATTTTTATTTTACGGTTATCACAAACTTAAAATTATTTTGGACCACTATAAGAAAAATATTGCTTAGGGACAGATATTATCGACGGAAAACCTTTGGATTCCGTTGGTAATATAAATTGACGACAGAATTAGCCAACGGACAAAGATGTCGTAAAAACGGCCAACGAATATTTTATGCAACCGTCGGTGAATATACCGACGGTTAGCTGTGATCGTCGGTAAATTAACCTACGACCATTTTCTTTCCTTCGGAATATTTCCAGATGATATTAGTTATTCCCTTGGTAACATTACCGATAGTTATGATTTCGTGACGATAAAGTTGGCGACGACTGTTAATATTACCAATGGTGATTCTTTGTTCCGTTTGTAAATATCATAGATTTTACAGACAATTTGTAGTATTTCGTCGGTAAATATTTTTTAAAAAAATTTTAAAAAATTCTCGACATAAAATTTTATTTCATGATCTTATGGTTAATGCATAATTTCAACAGTTTATGAATTATCTGTGCATAATATTTTGATTTGTTTATATATTTAATTTGTTTAAACAGAAAGTTGAATGATGGTATAAAGTTAAAGTTATCTTAATTGATAATAAAAACATTAAATTGTTAGAAGCTAGGTTGCCTTACTCTCGAACCTGAAATTGTTAACGGTGCAATTTTGATGACTTTTGTGAACTCAGTAAAGCAACCATACTCGATGGTTCACTCATGTTATAAAACACAATCAATCATAAACATGTTGCCACAAAGTTTATATCAGCCTGATTAGCATCAAGTTCTATCACAAACAAATTGTATTTCAATCAAACAATTTAATCAAACTATCACTTCATTACACTTGAATAAAACACAATCATTGGTTTAATACCACGTATTCAAACATATAACATTCTTATAGCTTTACAAATCATTCGATGAATTCAAATCATATATGAATGTTATATGTATGAGACTCACATTCGTTTTTACATTGTTGTGACTATATGCTTTTTCAGTATCCCGTTTCACCAGACTCGTTTATCACTGTGAGCCTTAGGCTCTAACCACATATGTTTGAGCTTTGAGCTCTTTTCAGTAGCAGTCTCAATCAGTAGCAACACCAGTCACAATTGCCTTTATATTACATGTATTGAAATGAAATGCATGCCATAATTCATTCAATACAATTAATCACTTTCATTCACATTATCTCAGTCAATACAGTCAGTCATAACATTCAGTCACTTTTAATTGAGAATCACTTAGGTTGTCTCATTCACATACAAGTAACACTTCTAATGATATTCATATCCATTAAAACTCCTAGGACATTTCATGTCCAATATCCAGTACATAAACAGTGCATATTCATCACATATCAAATTCAATTTAGAAATATCATATTAAATTAAAGTGAGACCATCTTAGGTTACTCACAATTGCTTCCTTAAGCCTATTTCCTTAACGTTCCGGCAACATCTGAAAGTGGTCACACTACTTGCTCTCCTATATACATTAAAACAATTTCACATTATTGTACTGCTTATGTAACTAGGTAAACACACACATATATATATATAAATGTATCATGTATCATGCATGTACAATGACAAATTCTCAGGTATATTTCTGTAACAAATTAATGATCATATCAATTATAATCCAATTGTGCCAAAATTCACACACTAAATCACTATTCCAGCTTTTGCTGAAAGCACCCCATTCAGGTCAACTTTACATAATCAATAAGATCAAGAAAATGATGTATTTCTGTAACAATTTCTTCTAAAAAATTGTTCCTCCGTGTCTTAAGTTTCTAATGATACCAAAATCATTCAATTTGGTTCATTATTCTATGAGTTATGCTCAAAATACCACAGACTATGCACATTTGAAATTTTGGCTAGAGCGTGATCATGCACTCAAGTTGTAAAACCCATATCTCTCAATTATAATATCCAAAAATTACAAACTTTATACCCATTTAAAGCTAAGAGAATAAGCTACAACTTTGGTGAAGACACCTTATTCTAATTCGGACTACATCAATACGATTTATTCAATAACATCAGGACATAATTTCTATCCCTGGAAGTGCTACAGCCTAAGCCAGGATTCAATTTCAAGCCAATTTTTCAGGTCTTGGAGATAGAATTAAAATTCTACTTCTTCAAGATCGTTGTAGAAACATGTCTCAAGTTTAATTTGAATCAAGAATCAACTCATTTGGAAATCTACATATCACGATATAATCAAAATACCAAAGCATGTTCAATGAAAATTCTGTAGTTCATGTCACTCCAACACATTTCCTTACTTTCATCCAATCAATCTTTTTAAAATCAATTCAGATGGCTCTAAATGTTTATGGAGAGAAAGAACAATGCCTTAGGAGTCTATTGGTTCAAGTTCCAAATCATTTGGAGATTGGATGACAAAGTTGTGGCTAAAAGAATCAACACAGTTCAGTTTTGGAAAAACCTTCGAGTGCACTCCTCTTCTCTTCTCTCTCTAAAACACAGGTCTTCGTCTTCTTCCATTTTTTCCAAATTTTTCTCACTTCTATCTTATTCAATTAACACATATGAAACTTAAACCAACTCTTCTACTTTCATTCAGCTCATCACAACTCAAACAAATCAAAAATCCAAGATTCAATATAAACATCTAAAATTCGTATATTCATTCACACAATTTCTAGTTTCTGCATTTGTTCCATTTCTTACACTATTCACTTCACTTATTTCTCAGTTAACTCATTTTGAACACCACCTAAGCTACCCTTCTTACATGCCTTATGCATAAATTTCATTTTCAATCATTTAAACATAATCAAACTCCTTTGATTCGTTTTTAAATACTCAAACACATTCACGTAAACTATCACCTTCTTCTTCCTCTCTTTCTTCAGCAAATTTTGTTTTCATGAGCAATAACAGCCAACAAACCAAATAGAACCTATAGCCATTTACGCATGCATCCATCCACAAGCATGAACGCATCATCTTTTTATCATTTATCATTATTATAACCATGAAAATGAAAGCACAACTTACTTATTTTAGACTTCACACTTCAGCAAAATTTCAGAACTAAAGAGAATGAGTTATCAGTGGAAAGAAGCAAGGATAGAAGAAGACAACCAAATAATTTAGCTCATCCTTTGCAAGGTGTAACGGTGATTTGAGAATCAAGCATATAAACCACATGCATAAGAATGAAAATGGTATGGTGGTTCGGTGATGGGGAATAAAGAGAAGAGTAGGTGATGTTATTCAGTGAGGAAAACCGAGAGAGAGAGAGAGTTGGAGACTTGTTCTTCTATGCATGTAATCCACATGTCACTTATTTGTGCTGCCACATTTCACAATGCTATTGGTCTATTTGTCTCTTATTTTTCCTGGTCTAAAAATATCCCAAATTTTCAGAAATTTCCTAAAATTCACTAAAAATTATGAAATAATACTAATAGTTTCCAAATAATTTTTTAACGCAAATAATCCACAATTAGCATTTTTAATCGCATTTATAAATCAATTATACCCGAAAATTATCAATGAATGTATGTACAATTTTTTTAATGTATCAGAAATAAATATTCACGTGTGTGAATATACAATGATGCATAAGCATGCAATGTACTTCTAATTTCTCACAGTACACTCAATTCACTATTCTAGGGTCTAGCCCCAAACATGGGATGTTACAATTCTCCCCTCTTTAACAAATTTTGTTCTTGAAATTCTTATCTGATTGAGTAAATAGGTGGGGATATTGCTTTTTCATATGCTCCTCAGTTTCCCTCGTTTCTTCTTTACCCGAATGATTACACCATAGGACTTTTACCATTGGAATTTTTTGATTCCTCCATTGTTTTATCTGACACTCAATTATCTGAGCTGGCTTCTCAACACAGCTCAGATTACTAGTAACTTCAATATCCTAAGCCGGTAGCACATGTGTTGGATTAGGCCTATATCTTCTGAGCATACTCATATGGAATATGTCATGTATCAGAGTCTCAGTAGGTAAGGCTAATCGATATGCTCAAGGTCCAATTGTATCGAGAATTTCATAAGGACCAGTATATCTCGGGCTCAACTTGCCCTCTTTGCCAAACCTCAATACGCCTCACCAAGGCAACACTCTCAAAAATACATTGTTCCCCACATTATACTCCATATCCTGAAGATACTGATCCACATAACTTTCATGTCCATCTTAAGCCACTTTTATTGTACTTCATATCAGTTTCACCTTATCTACAGTATCTTGGATCAATTCAAGACATTTATCATTCTCAAACCTTCTTCATCCCAATATAGAGGTGATCGACATTTTCTGCCATACAGTGCCTCATATGGTGCCATTCTGATACTGCTATGATAATAGTTATTATATGAGAATTCAATCAATACTATGTATTGATCTCAAGCTCCCTAAAACTCCAATACACATGCTTTAAGAATATCCTCAACAGCCTTAATAGTTCTATCACTCTATCCATCTGTCTGGGGATGGAATGCAGTATTAAAATTCAGCTTTGTGGCCATAGCTGACTGCAAACTCTTCCAAAATCTCAAAGTGAATCTGGGATCCCTATCCGATATAATCGACATAAGAACCCCATATAGTCTCACAACCTCAGTCACATACTTCCGAGCCAATTGGTCTAGTGTATTGTTCTCCTGTGTTGGTATGAAATGGGTTGACTTAGTCAATCGGTCCACCACAACCCATATTGCATCATTTTGCCTCGGAGTCTTAGGCAATCCCATAAGAAAGTCCATAGTAATTTGTTCTCATTTCCACTCCAGGATAAGCAACGAATGTAGCTTTCCTACTGGAGCCTGATGCTCAGCTTTAACCTACTGGCATGTTATGCACTTAAAAACATACCCTGCCACTTGCTTCTTCATTTCGGGCCACCGAAATGTTGCTTCAATGTATTATACATCTTGGTCGTGCCAAGATGCATAGCGTAAGTAGCCATGTGAGCTTCCTCTAGGATTTCCTTCCTAAGATCATCGACATTAGGCACACACAATCTCTGCTTTATCCATAATGTTTCATCTCTCAATTCAAAGTTAGAATCTAAATTCAGCTTCACTTTCTCAATCAGTTTCATCATCTCAAGATCATCACTCTGAACTTTTCTAATTCTGTCATGCAACATTGGTCTCAGTTTTAATGTGGCTGTCAATGCTTCATTATGCTCAAGATTCAACTATACATTCAAAGCTCTCAACTAAATTAGGCTTGGCAACCTCGATATCTAAATTGAGCTACACTACTATGTGACTTTCTACTCAGGGCATCAGCCACAATATTTGTTTTTCCCAGATGATACTCAATCGTGCAGTCATAATCTTTCAATAACTCAATCCATCTCCTCTGTCTAGCTCTTTCTAACTCAGCAGATATCTCAAACTCTTATGATCAATGTATATCTAAAATGTCTCGTCGTATAAATAATGTCTCCAAATCTCTAGAGCAAAGAATACTGCTGCAAGCTCTAAATCATGTACTAGATAATTCATCTCATGAGACCTTAATTGTCTCGATGCATAGGCTATCACCTTACCATGCTGCATCAATACACACCCAGTCTTTGATGTGATGCATCACTGTATACTACATATTCACCAGATCCCGATGGAATAATCAACACCAATACTGTAGTCAACCGATGCTTCAATTCCTCAAAGCTTCTCTAACTCTTGTCATTCCTTCTGAATGCCATATTCTCCCTCAGAAGTTTAGTTAGAAGGGCCGAGATTAAAGAAAACCCCTCGACAAACCTCCAGTAGTATCCAGTCAATCTGAGGAAACTCTGGATCTCCAATATATTCTTCGAACTCTCCTATCTCATTACTGCCTCTATCTTCATTGGATCCACCTGAATACCATGCCCCGTTACTATGTGACCCAAAAATACCACTTGATTAAGCCAAAATTCACATTTACTGAATTTGGCATATAATTGTTTTTCTCTCATAAGTTGCAAAATCATTCTCAAATGCTCAGCATGTTCTTCACAGCTTTTCGAATACACCAAAATAGCATAGATGAATACAATTACAAACCGATCCAGGTAGAGCTGAAACGCCTTAGTCATCAATGCCATAAATGCAGCTAGGGCATTAGTCAACCCAAACGGCATTACTAAGAACTTGAAATGCCCATATCTACTCCTAAAAGCACTCTTTGGTACATTAACCTCTGCTATCTTTAGCTGATAATACCCAGATCTCAAATCGAGCTTAGTGAACATTTGAGCTCCTTGCAATTGATCAAATAAGTCATCAATTCTAGGCAACGAGTACTTGTTCTTTACTGTAACTCGATTGAGTTGCCTATAATCAATGCACAACCTCAAAGTGCCATCTTTCTTCTTGACAAATAACACTGGAGCTCCCTAAGGTGAAACACTAGGTCTAATGAATCCCTTCTCAAATAGTTCCTGCAACTGAATCTTCAACTCCATTAGTTCCACAAGTGTCATCCTATATAGAGGAATGGATATAGGAGCAGCACCTGGAGCTATGTCATTTATGATCTCCGTTTCCCGATCTAGAGGCAAACCAAGTAATTCAGCGGGAAACACGTCCAGGAATTCCTTAACTACAAGAATATCGTGTACACTCTACTCAACTCGAGTATCAATCACGTGGGCCAGATAAGCCTCACATCCACCATACATTAACTTCAAAGCACTCATAAATGAGATCAGTATGGCTGGCACTTCTTGGCTAAGACCTCTGAACACTGCTATCGGATGATTAAGAACTCTAAAATTACTTCCTTCGGATAGTAGTTCATGATGGTCCTATGAGCAGTGAGCTAATCTATGCCTAGAATAATATCTATCTCCTTTAACTGTAATACAATCAAGTCTGCTTCTAACTCTGTTTGATCAATTTGAATCGAACACTTCTCGTAGACCTCCCCAATCACAGTGGTACTACCTATCGGTGTACTCGCCTCTAATCCTCATCTCAATAACTCTCTATCATAATGCAATCTAGATGCCATATGCGGTGTAATAAATGAATGTGTAGATCCAGGACCTAGCAATGCATATACCTCAAAAGTAAATAGTGATAACACATATGCAACAACATCTGAAGACTCTTGAGCCTCTTTCCTTGTCATGGCGTATACTCTGGGTTAAGACTACGGTTGATTGCTTTGCACCTCAGTCCTCCCAGTAATATTCCCAGAACTCATCCTGCCTCTAGCACGACCTCTCTGTCCAGTCCCACCGCTTTGGCTTTGCTAAACAGTGGGTTCTGTTGCCATACTTCCTCTCCCGCCATACCGTGCTCCAGACATCACTGAACAATCCTTGATCCAATGATCGAGTGAGTCGCACTGAAGACAGGCTCCTGTCAACCTCTAACATTCACCACTGTGCTTATTCCCACAATGCTCATAAGTTGGAAACTGACCCGATACTGTACCTCTGTTATTCCCAGACTTTACAAAACTACCTCTCTGTCTGAATCCCGACTGTCTAGATCAAGTCGGTGACCCGAAAGCTCAATTCTATCACTTACTGAACCTTCTGCTAGAATCTCCCTGAGAATCACTAGGCCTCTTCTGTATCGACTCAGATCTGTGCTCAGTCTGACTATCTTTCAACAAATGTTCAACACAAATTGAGGCAGCTCGTAATTTCGTAAAATTACCCATATTAGAAATAGGTAACCTCATCCAAATTCCCATATTTAGGCCATCTTCAAACCTCCTACACTTGTCTTCCTCAGTAAGAACCAAAGTAGTGGCATAACCCATCAGTTCATTAAATTTCACTTCATACTCTGCTACAGTCATATTGCTCTGCTTCAAATCTATAAATTCTTTCTTCTTTCTATCCATGTAGATCTTAGGCAAATAGTTTTCCTTAAAGACTCTCAGGAAGTCTTCCCATCTCAAACTACAAGGCCTGATGGTACTGCTTGGAACAGTTTTCCACCACTGGTAAGTTGGGCCTTGCAGTTGAGATATAGCATAGTCGAACCTCTCGTCCGACTCATAGTCCATCTGATCAAGGACCCTCTCAATTATTTTTAACCATCCCTTAGCCTCTGCAGGATCTGTACTTCCGTAGAAGTCCACAGCCCCCTGCTTTAGTAGTTTTTCGTACCTTCTTTCCCTTCTCTCAGGAATTCTTGGAGGCATTCTCTCAGGTTGAGATACTAACGACTCTCTACTGGCTCTTTCTAACCACATGTCAGATGAGTGTTCCATTTGATCACCTACATTAAATAACCTATAACACATAATAACTTCAACTATCATCTGAAATTTTCACAACATTACATGCCTAACTTTACTACATATCCCTATGGATGCCAACCATGCCCTGATACCACCAACTGTAACACCCCACTCCCATCTAACACATGCACATGGGTACACGTGCATATGTCGGACAAAAATGACTGGTAACTATCTCACTTTCACTTTATCACATGGCATCATAATTAAAATCACAAATCACACATTTAATAAAATCCAAAATTTCCTCATGTGTTAGTACAACCATAATGTACATTGTAGCCTTAATTTCAACATCGAATTTTATATAATACCATCCTATGAGCATAACAACTCAGTCTACACAGTATGCTATAAACATGAGGAACAACAAAAGACAATAACAGACTATGTCTTGAATTCCCAACTGACTGACCTTTGAGCCATGACTGATCATCAAAGTTGCATAAAATATGCTTTTATGGAGTCTGAGAAGCTATGTCATTTCACTCTCAAACCTGAAATTGTCAATGGTGCAATTTTGATGAGTTTTGCGAACTCAGTAGAGTAACTATCCTTGATGGTTCACTCATGTTATAAAACACAATCAATCATAAACATATTGTCACACAGTTCATATCAACTTGATTAGCATCAAGTTCTATCACAAACAAATTGTATTTCAGTCAATCAGTTTAATCAAACTATCGCTTCATTACATTGAATAAAACACAATCATTGGTTTAATACCATGTATTCAAACATATAACATCCTTATATCTTTACAAATCATTCAATGAATTCAAATCATATATGAATGTTATATGTATGAGACTCACATTCGTTTTTACATTATTGTGACTGTATGCTTTTTCAATATCCTATTTCATCGGGCTCGTTTATCACAATGAGCTTTGGGCTCTGACCACATATGTTTGAGCTTTAAGCTCTTTTCAGTAGCTGTCTCAATCAGTAGCAACACCAGTCACAACTACCTTTATATTATATGTATTGAAATGAAATGTATGCCACAATTCATTCAATACAATTAATCACTTTCATTCACAATATCTCAGTCAATACAGTCAGTCATAACATTTAGTCACTTTTACTTGAGAATTACTTAAGCAGCCTCATTCACATACAAGTAGCACTTCTAATGATATTCACATGCATCAAAACTCCTCAAAAATTTTATGTCCAGAATCCAGTGCACAATTAGTACATATTCATCACATATCAAATTCAATTTAGTAATATTATATTAAATTAAAGTGAGACCATCTTAGGTTACTCACAATTGCTTCTTTAAGCCTATTGCCTTGACGTTCCGGTGATATTCGGAAGTAGTCGCGCTACTTGCTCTCCCATATACCTTAAAACAATTTCACATTACTGTACTGCTTACGTAACTAGGCAAACACATATATATAAATGTATCATGTATCATGCTTATACAATGACAAATTCTCGGGTATATTTCTGTAACAAATTGATGTACATATCAATTAAAATACAATTGTGCCAAAATTCACACACTAAATCACTATTCAGCTTTTGCTAAAAGCACCACATTCGATTCAACTTTACATAATCAATAAGATCAAGAAAATGATGTATTTCTGTAACAATTTCTTCTAGAAAATTGTTCCTATGTGTCTTAATTTTCTAATGATACCAAAATCATTCAATTTGGTTCATTATTCTATGAGTTATGCTCAAAATACTATATACTATTTACATTTGAAATTTTGTCTAGAACACGATCATGCACTCAAGTTGTACAACCCATATCTCTCAATTCCAATATCCAAAAATTACAAACTTTATACCCATTTAAAGCTAAGTGAATAAGCTACACCTTTGGTGAAGATACCTTAGTCTAATTCAGACTACATCAATATATTTTATTCAATAACAACAGGACATGATTCCTATCCCTGGTAGTGCTACGGCCTAAGCCAAGACTAATTTTATGTCAATTTCTAAGGTCTTAGAGAAAGAATTAAAATTCAACTTCTTCAGGAACGTTGTAGACATATGTCTAAAGTTTAATCTGAATTAAGAATCAACTTATTTGGAAATCTACATATCACGATATAATCAAAATACCAAAGCATGTTCAATGAAAATTCTCCAGTTCATATCACTCCAACACATTTCCTCACTTTCATCAAATCAATCTTTTTTAAATCAATTCAGATGGCTCTAAATGTTTATGGAGAGAAAGAACAATGTCTTAGGAGTCTATTGGTTCAATTTCCAAGTCATTTGGAGATCGGATGACAAAGTTATGGCTAAAAGAATCAACACAGTTTGGTTTTGGAAAAACCTTCAAGTGCACTCCTCTTCTCTTCTCTCTCTAAAACGCAGGTCTTCATCTTCTTCCATTTTTTCTAGATTTTCTCACTTCTATCTTATTCATTTAACACATATGACACTTAAACCAACTCTTCTACTTCCATTCAGCTCATCACAACTCAAATAAATCAAAAATCCAAGATTCAATATAAACATCAAAAATTCGTATATTCATTCACACAATTTCCAGTTTCTGCATTTGTTCCATTTCTTGCACTATTCACTTCACTAATTTCTCAGTTAACTCATTCTAAACACCACAAAGCTACCTTTCTTATGCACCTCATGCGTAAATTTCATTTTCAATCATTTAAACATCATCAGACTCATTTGATTCATTTCTAAATACTCAAACACATTCACGTAAACCATCACCTTCTTCTTCCTCTCTCTCTCCTGCAAATTTTGTTCTCATGAACAATAACAACCCATAAACCAAACAAAACCTTTAGCCACTTATGCATGCATCCATCCATAAGCATGAATGCTTTCTTGTATTTGGTCTTATTAAGAGGCAATATTTATATTAGTAAGTGATAATAATTAAGAATTAATATTAAAGCATAAATTTCACGTACATTAAGTTCTCTACATCGGGTGTTGACGAATGCCACACCGTCATTCTTCTAAGTGTGACTGTGAAAAAAGAGCTGACAAGATATAGGCCTCATACCCATAGACTTTTCCTGCATAAGAATAAAATGTTATAAGTGAACAAGAATTTATAAAAATTTCGGCAGAGTTTCCTCTATTTTTATGATATTTACCCCATATTGAACAAAGAAAATAACTTAACACAGCTATATTTGGCACCAGACATTTAAACTATTATCATTATCCATAATACATATATTTTCATTCCAAAATTAACACATCAATTTAAATTGACTACAAAAAAATAAAACAATTAGAAGTTAAGTGTAAAGTTTAGATACTTATAAGTCTCTCTGCATGCTCATAGCAGGTAATAGATCCTCCTGTATGTACAAGAAGACTCTCTTCCCCTAGTCCTCCATGTCTATTGGTAGAATTATGCTCTGAAATGGACATTGTCTTAGGTGATGTCCAATACTGCTGCCAACGACTCCATATTTGCTCAGAAATATAAGGCGGACATATACTAGCCTTATGTATCGCACCAACAAAGTCTCGATAACGTGTACGTGCTCATCTCTCTCATACTTTATGTATGACAGCGTCAAATTCAGAATCTCAAAAAAATTCTTTCTGAAATAAAAGGAAAACATTCGATAGATACTTATAATCTAATAATATTTATCTAATTAATGTATACAAAAAAATTAAATAAGAAAATAATATTTTTATTGTACCTCAAACTCTTGATAGTAAAATTCCTTTGTGGCCTGAGAGATATTCTTCCATACATAACCCTCAAGATCAATTTTTCCCTTAAATTTGGATGTCATGTTTCTAGAGCACGGTCTAGACGAAATCAACCTAATATAAAAACAAATAATTTTATATCATTTTTAAAATTTAAACCTATAACTTAATTATAAACATATAGTGTTTCATGTATTTTCACTTACAGATTATTGATAATTGTGATATAAGTTCTTTCATCAAGTCCTCAGCTCTAGGCAGGTGGCCACCTCCTTCATCTGCATCGTTTACCCCTGATATCTCTATCCTTATAGGGGTAGTGAATGATGTAGGGGTGCTGGATGGTGTAGCATCAGGTACAGAAGGTGATGCCTCATCTACAAATGTAGTAGTTGAAGGGGGAGGAAGTGATTTAGTTGCAACTGCAGAGTGTAATGGTTCACCTTCACAATAAGTACCTCCGAATAGTTGTCTGAACCTGAGTCACATTATATCATGTTGTCTCTTTGGTGGCATATTTCAACCTGATATTCATATTTGATTGAATTTTCTAGAAATATAAGAATTTGAATTCAATATTTTACCTAATATATTGAGAAGGAAATAATTGATTTGTTGAATATAATATTCAAGTACAAACTTTGAATTAGAAGGTTAACAATTCTTACAGTCATAGAACAATAACAATAACTGTCCACACTCAATAGTACGCAGCTTGACCCCTAACTAGTAGACAGGTTGTTTGACAAATTCTTACAAATACAACAATAAATCAACTTTAAACCTGAGTCTAGTTGATTGCATCAATAAATGATAATAATATAATTTTATTTTGGATTCCAAGTGACATAAGAGTCGGTAAAGGTAAATGAGTCCCTAATGTCTAGATTTCTAAGAAGTGTCCTTACATGTTCGAAGGCGCTAATTGAAACAGTGATAATTCTTCCCTTGAGCGTAGGGTTTTTCACACCTTCTCTTAAAAACGCTTTCGTTATAGCTAAACTTGTAAAGGATATAGTGAATGAGTCGCCAGATTTAGTATGGAAGACAAACTCTGCAAATGAACTGCCATTACGAAACGATTTACCTAAAACACAATCAGTATAGAACTTAGATATTGTCTGATTGGTAAACTGTTAAATGAACCAAAAATGGAGTGACATGCATACGTGAACGTCCGAAATCTGTGGAAATGACAGGTTTTCCAAAACAACCGATTTGTCTAATCCTTTACAGACCGTTGTGACATCGCTCCCGCCTCCATAGGCATACATATCATCTTCCAGATTTAAGGAAGCTTAAAATAAAATGTAGTATACACCATCAAATGTGAATATATATAATAGATTCATAAAAGGAAATGAGATGTACATAATAAGGAAAGTGACGTTGTTCAGATGATACTAAATACCTTGAAGCAGAAGATCGGCCATAGAAGGTAAATGATCATTTGTGTATGAAGTGGAGATTTTTTCTGCATTGTTTATTCCTTCAGTATGGATAATCTTTCCATATTCCTCCAAAAGGAATGAATTAGTACTATCTGGAACTAGTCGCCATTTCAACTTTCCTTAATTAATAATGTTAAGAGGTATATTCTGTAATTTTCGATTTAGAATAAAATGATGATATGTTCAACTCCAATTTCGATGATAAGTGAACGTAGTCCAGTTTAGCACTTACACATCTTCAATGTGCCTAATGATATAAACTTATTATCCACTCTAGACATCATTTAGTAATATTTGATTGAATTTTCTAGAAATATAAAAATTTGAATACAATATTTTACACATTATATTGAAAAGGAAATAATTGATTTGTTGAATATAATACTCAATTACAAACACAAATTAATCACTATCTTCACTTAATTGTAAATTACAGTCATCTTCTTTTTCTGAAGAATAAGAATCAAACTCAGGCTCCTTTTCATATCTCTGGCCCTCATCATCCTCTCCAGATGAAATTCAACATATTCATTCGATGGATCGTTCAAAGGTTCATTATCATCATATGTGACAGATGCATTTATTTCATAAACGTCTTCCTGAAATGCTTCACTTTCAATTCTCTGTTCTCCTTTTCCATATAATTCAAAAACACCTCTAGGTTTAACTTTGCAAACGGCTAACCAATCTGACTTATATCATCGTAAGCTTGGAAAAGGGACATAATACACCTGAATCGCTTGCATTGCCAACACGAAAGGTTCAAATTATCTCAATCTTCTTCGGTTGTTGATTTCAACTAGATTGTTTCGACTATGCACTTTTGCACCAATATTTGGAGTCAGATCAAACCAATCACACTTCACTTTATTGACAATGCAGGGTACTCAATTTTAAATATCTCAGTGATTTTACTATAGTAATCTATCAATTCTCCCTGTATGCAAACTCCACTATTTATTATTGTCATCCTATGACCATGATATTCTGTATGATATTTGTATCCATTAACAAAATACACCGGATACGATTTAACAGTTTACAGAGGTCCCTTTACAAGATCACATATGAACTTATTCTCTATTGGATTTTCTAAGGCCTACACAAAAGAAATTATCATATCAAAAGGTATGATGATATTTGAACTCTTAAATCTTATAATTCAATCATTTCAATATTTGTCGGTTATAACGTACATATTTCTCGAACCATCAAGGAAAGTGTCTTTCAACTTCTTTATTGATATCATCCTGTGTTTTATCCAGCTTTAGCTCACGTAATAATTCTTTGTATAATCTAAAAACATTATTATGTATTTCAGTTATGAACAACACTAAATTTCAAAACTCAAATAATCAATTTCAACTTACTGCACGAAAGGTTGAACTTCTTGACAGTTAAATAAAATGTAACCATGGGCAGCCTCAATTTCTTCCTCTATTAACATTCTTCTTGTTGAATGTCCATCTGTTCGTCTAGGATATGTGAAAATGGATAAGTTACTATCAGCATCACTTGTTCCTCCCTCATCGTCATTATGAGGAACTTTTCTTTCTTTTGTGTGAATATGCGGCTTAAAATAATATGAACAAAATGTACTAGCTTCCTCCACTAAGTAAGCATTACATATCGAACCTTCAACTCTAGCCTTCTTTTTGACATTTTTCTTCAAGTGATGCAAATACCTATATTAGAGAATAGGGTTATCACAATTTAGTTGTTAAAACATGTTATTACTTCAATTACAATCATTTTTGTTGAATTACCTCTCAAACAGATACATCCATCAATATTGAATTGGACCGGCTAGGTTTGCCTCATGTCTAAATGCGTAGGTAGATGCTCCATACAGTCAAAGAAGCTTGGAGGAAAAATCCCTTCTAACTTACACAAAATTATTAGAATTTTCTTTTCTAGTTTTTCCATTTCAGCCAATTTGGTTTCAGATGATGTTAAAATTTTGAAAAACAAACTTAATTCTATTATTACTTCCTGAACCTTATTCGGTAGCAACTCCTGAAATGCAATTGGAATTAGCCTTTGCATAAACACATGACAATCATGACTTTTCATCCCAAATAATTTGTACTTCCTCATATCCACACACTTTGCCAAGTTTGAAACATATCCATTAGGAAACTTTAGAGTTTTCAACCATTCACATAAAATTTCCTTTTATTATTTCTCTAAAGAATAACATGCTTTAGGACATTTACTAGCGCGAAGATTTTTATATAACTCATTCCTTCTACAAAAAAGCTTTAAATCAACTCGTGATTTCCTTTGTCCTTTGTCCTCCTTTCAATTTTCATTATGGTATTGAACAAATTTTCAAAAATCCTTTTTTTAATATACATCACATATAGATTATAAAGTATCAAATTAGTTTTCAAATATGACAAATCCCAAAAGATGCTTCATTTTCTCCAACCAAATTTTTTGTTAATGATTGTATTAACTTCATCAGCTTCGAGTTCTGTAACTTTCAGTAGCCCTAATTCATCAATCTCCTGTAATATCTCTTCACCAGCTTTGTAAAGGAGAGGAGTTGCTTTTACCATCCTATTCTTATTGAACTTTTGTTTATTGTATTTAAATGGGTGATCTGGAGGTAGAAATTTTCTGTGGTTGTCAAACCAAGATATTTTGGCCCCGTTTGGAAGATAAAACCCATCATAATCATTGTCACAATAAGGACAAGCCAATTTTCCTACTATGCTCCATCCATACAATATAAAATATTCCAGAAAATCACACTCTCAACATAAAATTTTATTTAGGAGACACATCATATGTCTCCATACCATATTCCTAAAGATGATGCAATTTAGATACCAATGGTTGTAAGAATATATCAATTTTATGCTTTGGATTTCTAGGCCTTGGCACAATCACTATCAAAAACATATATGCCTCATTTATACACATCTATGGAGCCAAATTATAAGGAGTAATTATGATTGTCCATGGTAAATATTGTTGGCTAGATTGGCCAAAAGGTTGGAATCCATCCGTCAATTTTCTTAACTTAACATTTTGACTTTTAGCTGCAAACTCATAATCGTTGTTATTGAAATGTTTCCATACCAGTGCGTCTGATGGATGACTCATTATTCCATCTTCCTATTCATGTTCATTATGTCATCTCATGTGAGATGCAATAACATCAGAGGCATATAGTCTTTGAAATCTTTTAGTTAGGGGAAAATGATACATTCGCTTCCAAGGTACTAATATATGTTTCATAGTATGCTTGATAGGTTTGAACCTAGATTGACTACAAAATTTACACTCTTGTAATTCCACATCATCTCCCCAAAACATCATACGTCCCAAATTTCAGCAATTAATTTTCTCAACTGGCAAACCAAGACTCCTAATAAATTTCCTCATATTGTAAAAATTATTAACCATTTTATGATCAAGAGGTAATGATTCATTATACCAAGCAAGAACTTTATTGAAACTTCGATCAGAAATATACCCTTTAGACTTTATGTTCAATATTCAAGCAATTGAAGATAATTGAGTCATGGTCTCACAATCTGGCCATAATTTTTGGTTAACTGATTTTATTAAGTCAAAAGACTTTTTTGCATTTGGGTTTGGTTCTTCTTCAAGAATTTCTATGTTTGCCTGAAAGGTATAACCAACTACATCATAAACCATTTGGGTGTAAGAATTTTCAGTTGCACCCATATTATTTGTTATAAATCTAGTTCTCCCTTCAAACTTATCTATATTTATTAACGAGTTTACTTTATTACCCTTTCTCATGTCCACTTAAAATAATTTGGAAAATTCCCTTTTCTTAACAAATGGAGATTCACTTCATCGATAGGAAGATAACAAATATGTTTACAATTTTTACATAAAAATCTGATCTTTGGGTCATCCATATATGCAAGTTGAGAACATGCATAGTGAATAAAAGCTTCAACTATGTCAAAAAACTCAGGATTAATGAAACCATCAAGTGTTAATCGTCTATACATCCAAGATCTATCAACATCACTCATTTATGCAAAACTATTTTTTTTTCTTTAAGCTCTTTAGGGTTTCATTAACTATTATTTAAAAAAGTGATTTCATAGTTAGTGTCCTTCATTTCCCTTAAGTTTACAGAACATTTAATCTTTACTTTACACAACATCCCTTAAGTTTTTATAGGTATCCAACCATTTCCCTTCTAACATTACATTGAGCAATCACATTGAAGTTCAAGTATTTAAGTTTGAATTAATCACCTACAACTGATTTTAATACTATGATATGTGACATTGTTTACACCTGTGAATTAAGAATGCAAGTTCACGATGTGACTCCTAGACTCTTGGAAGTTTTTACTGATAAGCCTCATGAGAGCTACATCACGGGTTTCCAGCCTATATATAGTCCTAGGGATTTATAATGCAAAAAATTGTCATGTTTATTAAACTCATGAATTTCTTATGTTAAAAATAAGTTTGAATTAATCATATTGAAGTTCAAGTATTTATGTTTGAATTAATCACTTACAATTGATATTAATACTATTGTACATTGCATTGTTTATACCTATGAATTGGGAAAGCAAGTTCTCACTGTGACTCCTAGGCTCGTGAAATTTTCACCGATAAGTCTCATAAGAGCTGCATCAAAAGTTTCCAGCCTATATACTGTCCTAGAGGTTTATTATGTAAAGAACTGTCATGAATTTCTAATGAGTTTCACCTAAGGGATTTATTATGCAAAGAACAAAATTTTGTTTCATTATTATGCATTGGATTATCCATAAGATCTCAAACTCATTCCACATATAGTAAATACTTATGTAATCCATACATTCATCAATGATTCAAATAAAACCTAAACATAAGTACTTAGTATATTAAAGAAGAACATAAAGACTCATCATTGATTATGAGAATATTCTAAACAAAACAAAATCAATACCTTCTTTGCATTCAGCAAAGCTGAAACATAAATACTCGTTCTATTAAAGCAACACATATAGTAGTCATTAGTTGGATGACTTACCTGGATGGACAGACAATGATAGACTACAAAGAAGAAGGATGAGCGACATTCTTCAACAAAAAATAGGGTCTGGGAAAAAGAAACTTTCATATTTAATATAATACACTTATTCAATAGTTTTGTATTTATATCTATTGCATACAATGCCAAATTTCACTATAATCATTAACACTTGAAACTTATTATATGTTGGCTCCTGAATTTTTTTCTTGATGAATAAGCATGATTTAAATGAATTATGAGGATGATGGATTAAATTTGTTTTGGAGTTAATTATTATGTAATTGTTAGTAGGATTTTATTATATGGTTTAGTTAAATTAAAATCATAAGAGTGTTTTGATGAAGGGCATTTTTGGAAGATCATTTAAGGTTAAAAGGCTACAAGGATAAATGGAAGGGAAAAGTGGAACTTTCACATTCATTAAGAGTATAAATTAGAAGAAGAAGAATTGTGAATGAGGTAGAGGAGAAGAGAGTGTCTTGGAGAATAGAGAAGAGAACGGAGAAAAATTAGTGTTTTGGAGATCTTAAAGAGTTTGAAGCTAAAACAAGTAAGTATAAGCATTAACCCTTATTGAAAGTTGAATGAAGCATATTTAGTAATAGTTAGAAGTGAAAATAAAGTTGAATATCTGTAGGAAGTTGTTGGTGAATGGTATGAGTTAATATTTTCAATTTTTGGTTAATGAACAAATATAGATTATATATTGGTTTGTGAATGATATAAAATGAAGTTGAAAATGAAGGAGATGAGATGGTTTAGGGTTAAGATGGGTTATATGTGAAATTTGGGAAGTAAAAAGCTGGAAAATGTAGCAAAACATGTTCTCGGCGTATGATTATGTAAAAGTTTGTCACGACGAACTTCTGGCTTCGCCGTGGCGAAGTCAACTTTCCAGCACAAACATACTTTGATATTTTGAGCATAACTTGTTTTTAGTTATCCAAATGGAATGATTTTCATTTGAAGTAAACTAGATACATAGGGCTACAAATTGTATGAAGGAATCAATGCTAAATTAAGTCTATAAGAATTTCAATTTTTGGATGGAAGTTGAGCACATAATTTTTGTTCAGTATAAGAACAGTCCGAAAATGTTTGAGTTATAACTTTCCAATTACTGTACCAAATTGAATTAAATTTTGGTTCTTGTTAAGGAAATCAGGTAAGGCAAGAGGAGAAAGAGGAGAGGCACATTTGAGCAAGTTATAAGCAAGGAAATTCAAGGTACGTTACATTTTTATAATTAAGTAATAGGCCATTAATGTTTTCTTTTAAATGAGGAAAAAATTTAACGATTTCAATTATTTATGAATGTGCAATTATTGCTCTTTAAATGCTTTGAGAAGGTGTTATGTGTTTGGTATGTGATTACTATGTTGATGAATTATGTAAAGAATGTTAAAATGATTCTTGAAAAGATACTATGTTTATGAAAGCTAGTTTCGAAAATGTGCCATTTTAGGCAACAAGTTTATAAGTTATGAAATACATGTTATGTGGGTTTGGTTTGGTCCATTATGTATGTCAAGTGTGCTTTGACTAAAGACTTCTCCCACCTGAACGCTAGTGGCATGGAGCTCCTTCAAGTACTCCCTCATGTTTACGACTACGCAAA
>JANIJF010000002.1:46500446-46514031 GCA_024520955.1 Erythroxylum bequaertii
ATTATGTCACAAAATTACATCCAATTGATCAGATGTAGAGTATGAACTAACATAACAAAAAAAAACATAAGTTATGAACAATATATAAGTTTAAATCCTTGGCATAAATTCAATAAAGGAAACTGTAATTTGAATACGAAGAAATTAAATCAAAACTTTAATCAATCTATAACAAAAGAATAGTATCTTCAACTTCGAATTTTAAATTATTAAGTTACGGATTTTTTTTATTTCACTCCTACCTTATATCCATGTTTAATTTGCAATCATTCATTCGTGAATTTCTAACATGGTCATAAAATTGAATCTTATAAAAAGAGAGAAGCAATTTATTTTACTAATTATTAAGGACATTGAATCTCTTTTTATTGAGGATTGACTTGGTACAATTTCTTTCGTAGTATTTAGGCATTTTCAATCAGTTTGATCGTTAATCTTAAGCAAATATCTCAATACCAAATTTAGTAAACTAATAAGAATAGCCTTCTCTTCTTTGTTATTATAATTCAAATTCATAATCTTGGATGAAGATAAATTATTTAACTGTGAAGACAAAGTCTCCTAAACTATTTATTAATAAATAGATAAATTGGTCACATTAGTATTGTACATATACAATTGAAATTAGTGCAACTACAATTACAAATATGGCGCCTTATTCCGTCAACAAATCCTAATAAACAACTTATTAGCCGGGATGGCGAAAAGGAGATGTATGTACTTTCTTCTTTTTTTTTTTTTTTATGTAAGGAGATGTATGTACTTGAATCACATAACTGCCTACCCTTATTGAGGAATGAGAGGCTCAAAACAGTACCATGTTTGGGAGACACTAAAATATATATTAAAAAAAGGAAGAAAGAAAAAAGCAAATCTAATTTTGGGAAGGGAAAGGAACAGGAGCAGCCGCCAATGTCCCCTGCCAATGAATCTCTCGGATGGTCCACACATAACGACCAACCTCGAAAGTCTTTTACCTACAAGTATAGCCAGTGTGAGGACTATCCATCAGCCTGCTTAATATTGTACCTGCGAATCAGGACTATCCATCAGCCTGCGAATCAGGACTATCCATCAGCCTGCTGAATATTGTACAAAACTTTTGTCTTTCCACTGGACCTCAATGAAAGAGTGTCCTGTTTCAGACTATCACTTCTTTCACGTCTTTGCCTAAATTTTCGCAGAACCGGTCTAGCCGTCTATACTAAATCCTGTCAAATAAAATAAGTTATCTTTGTAATTATAAACGTGAAAGAAGCTGACAAGATACGGAGGCAGAAGCACAGAGACACCGTTCTAACTTTAAGCCTACAAAAAACAAATAGCCACGTGAACCATATGCCCACTTGCTAGTTGCTATAAAGTGACGTACCATCTTTAATTATTATATATTAAATTTAGGAATCTTACTTTACCAACATTATCAAGATCTGTCTACCGTCATGTTCTTGTGCTAGACTTAAAACCTTCTGTAAGCAAAGAGGCGTCGCTGAGAAGCCACCCCCATGACAATAACACCCCTACCAACCTTTAAGAAATGAGATTATGGGAATCATCAAGTTCAACTTTGGTCAACGGAAAAGGCTAAGGTTTGAAGCGTGTTTCCAGGATACCGTCTCTCTCTATATAATCCACCTTGTCGAGCACTAACTTGGCCAACCATTTAACTGAAGCACAAAAACAACAACAACAAAGACCAAGGTAGTTATCTTTCAACACTATTATTGGTCACTAAGAAGTTAAATGGCACTGGGAAGAGTTGGTAGGAATGGTACGATGAAGGGTGAAAGATATATTCAGAGTTTGTCATCAGGTCGTTTGATTCCAAAGAGAGGACAGGTTAAGCTGGCAATCGTTCTGGGTCTGGCTAACAATATTGCTTCAATCTTTACTCTACGCAGAAATAGGGTCAGCGCCCGTTTGGATTTGGCTCCTGAGTAGTGAACAGCCCTTTTTCGTAGGTTTTGGTCATCGTAACCTGTAACGCTGCTAGTGTTTCCTCTCCACCATTCCTCGTTCGGTCATTTGTTGAGCTTCTACTTCTATTTGGATCTTGTACACTATTTCCGGAAAAACCGATTCATGATTCTATTTTAACCAGTTGGTGTGAAGCAATGCAAAGTCATTTCTAGGCTAGTAGTTGGTTGCCACCATGTCTGTATTTATCTAAGAAACTTGAAAAGACAAATCATGTTGTTGCAATTGGGAAGGAAATGCTTTAGTTAATGACATAAGCGACTGGTTAACGTGGGTGTTTGTGAATTTATTTTATTTTATTTAGCCAAAAAAAAAGTATCAGAGATATTAATATTGATCTTAAAGAACTCAAAGAGTAATTTAATATCTCGCTATCAAAATTTTCAGTTTTATATTCTTTTTTCCCGGTTAAGTAGTTCACTTCTAAGTCAATCAATGTTAGGTAGAGAAAATCAAGGAGAAGACCGACTTGATGATCAGCAAGGAAGAAGTCAGTCTGAATTTTTTGTCTAATTTTATAATGTATTATTCTACCTTATAAATTTTAATCATTTATTTATGTGGATCTCGTGTGAGTTTCATATAAATAAACGCAAAATTTGTATAAATAAATTGATGAGATTTATGAGACAGAATAAGACACCATAATATTAGACAAAAGATCTTGTCCCGAAAAAAGTAAATATTTTATATGTAAAAGATGTGAATTTAAAAATGAATATAACATTTATATTTATTTTACAGGACACATTTTATATACCAACTTTTAAATGATGTCTAAATTCTCGGTTAATTTATTTTTCTTGAGCTAGAAAATCACGGAACTTTCTTCAGCAAGTACAGTGAATATTACAAAAAGGGACAAATGTATATTCCGAACCAAGAAAGAGATTGGCATAAGATAACTCCATACCAAATCTTTAAACATGGTTTCAAATGTCCTTTAAAATTAATTCTTGAAAATGGATAATGAGACAATTTTTTCATTATCAACAACATTTGATATAATACATCCACTGGGCCTTTTCGCTATTCAACTTTCACAACAGTTCTGTTTTGTCTACACTGTACTGTCCATATTGTTCACTGACTTCATTTTCTCATAAAGCCAATACAGATTCCTCGCACCCGGACACTGCATAACAAAGTCAGGGATCATTAATTTAATGGATGGATGGCTTCTGTAACAGCCACTCTCTGGCCCAAAGTGAGTGGCTGCTTTCTATAATATTATAAATCTGACATGATTAGACTCGAATCTATCGCTTTTGCATTAGATTTAATCCAGTCCCATTAAAATCAAGGAAGTACATTGAATTAGAGAGCCTTTCGGCCAAAGGATTCGATGAATGGGTTTAGTCTTGCTTCTTTAGTCATCAGTTTTAAGCACCTACTTGTCCAATTGTCATCATTAGTGAATGCAAATGTCGAAGAACCCTATTGATTTTTTTAATAAAAAAGATACAGATTGACGGTGGCTGGCACTAAGGCACGAAAGTCGGTTTAAAATCTCTAAATCATTACGCTTCTTATAATTAAATACGCAATCTGCATTATTGCACAGTAATACGGTACCGTAGCTTTTCTACTTCTTCAAACTTACGTGCTATTGTTATTATGTCAGCTTTGCATGTCTATGAAGAATTACAAGATTTCTTACTAAGGCATCTTATGTAAATGGTCTTATAAAGACATTTATAGGTTGTTTTCCAATAAACAGAAAATCTGTACATGAGTTCAGAATTAAAAAAATAATTTTGCTAAATCAAAAATCAAGAATTAATCAACAATAAAAAAACTTAAAATTATAATTTACTAGTCTTTAAATACTTTTGAGGATAATTACTGAACTTCTTCACAAATACATTTTTGAATTTTTTATTATTCGAATTTTTATGTTTGATTCATAATTAGTTTTAATTATTAGTTCATTATATAAAATACAAATTGGTAAATTATTTTTATTTTAATACAATATTTTATTTTTACTTATTTTTATAATATTTATTTCTTGTTTATTATATAACAGTTTTATAATAATTAAAGCTTTAAATATTAAACTTTTTCTTTAATGGGTTCGATATTCGATAAACAATGGTTGTACCAATATCAAAAGTGATACGAGCTATAATCACAATTTTATTTAAAATTCAGTTTATATATTAAATTATTTAATATATAAACTGAATTTATTTTTTAATAATTGAGTTTAATTTATTTTTTAAGCCTTTTCTATTTATTTGTATGTAACATAAACGTGTAGATTTAATATAAGTATAATAAATAGAAATATAATATTATTAAAGGTTCACTTATTTTTAAAATTTGGTTTTTACTTTAAAATTCAAAATTTATTTATTTAAAAATAGAAATAATAACATATATGAAGTAATTTAAGATTTATTATATAATTTATTATTAAATGAAATAAAAATAAAAAGTATTTAAATATTTAAAATAATTTAAGTAGTTAATACTAATATATTTAAAATAATATTTTAAAAATACATTTATAATAAAAATTAATATAAAATTTTAAGATAATTTTTAAAATATCCAAGCAATGTCCAAATTAGTACAAAATTCCGATAAGTTATTGATAAAATTGTGATTCATTTAAGCGTTTAGATCACATGTTTAGATAGATGCTCATATAATAAAATAGGCAAAGAATAATAAGAATAGGCTTTCTGTCATCCATTCCCACATAGTTAATGATTTACTTTGGTGAAGGTGGCTCTCGCAACGAACGTCAGCCGCTAACATTGAAGTCTTATAATTGATAATATTAAAAAGACATCTACAGGTCGCTTTCCAGTATGACAATCTGCACAGAAATTAAAAAATGAAGAATTAGTTATGCCAAAGCAAAAATCAAGAATTCAAAAACTCATAATTATTGATTAATGAAAAATTAAGTGATAATTATAATGAGAGATTAAGTTTTAATTTACATAAAAAGTGATGCACTGTCTTATAATTTTAAATAAAATTAATTTAAATGGGATCCTGGAGAGTGATAAAAAGTAGTTTTTACAAAGCAAAAAGTAATAGCAAACGATGGTCATTATTAGGTATATATATATATTTATTATCAATCTTTACGTATTTATTTTTCTTAACCTATATTATTATTATATATAATATAAATTTATTAGGAGCAACCTTTCCCAAAATTTACTTCATTGCAGATATGATAATAAAGATGATGACGATAGTAGTTCCCCGGAGAGTGGGGATTTATGACGGGGATGGTGGCTGTCGCAATCCACGTCAACCACTAGCTTTGAACTTGGAAAGCATAACCGATTTGGACCGGGTGCCATGTTTGGTTGAAAAAGGATATGTAAGAGAAAGGAGGACAGATCCCATCCCACAATGCATGGGTCACGCACTGAAAAGAAGTGGCCCCACCGTATTGATAATGCAAGAAATAGGCCCACGTGATTTGTAATTCCGATGACGTTAGTCCAGGATTTTTCCAAAACAGCATCTTCCTTGTCTCCTTGTCCTCGGTGCTCCATCTTATAATGACAGCGCTGTCCTTTGGTCCTCGTAGCTTTGCGTTCACATGTCTTGAGAATTATCATCATCTTTCCTAGTTTATTTTACACTCTTTCTGCATAATTTCAGACTAAGCACTGACATAAGCAGAAGGACTCAAAATTCAATTACGGGATTGATCAAAAGTCATTGAAAGAGTGACGTGAATCTTTATTTCAATATAAAACAAATGCTAAGAGGTGGCAGTGGAAGCAAGGTCAAGATCGTCAGTCGCATTCAAAAGTAAAAAGCACATGAGAAAAATGCTATCGTAATTACACCAAAAAGTAAGGGCTTATAGTCAGCAACGCCTTCTATATAATTCCAAGCATCACACCGCACCACCCTACACACCACCACCCAAGATAACACAACGCAAGCCTTTAGCTCTCTTACTTCCAAACTTCACATCCTTATCTCCACTTATTTCCCATAGAGAAACAGAGAGAGACAAAGAAGATGGCAGGCTCAAGGAGGGTTGTAATCCACGGTAGGAAGGTTTCGAGGGGGTTTTCTGGCCGTCCCATCCCGAAAAGAGGGCAGGTGAAGGTGGCCATAGTGGTGGGCTTGGCTCAGTCTTTTGCTTCCATCTTCTCTCCCGCTAGTCCTCGCCGAGCTTCTCATCACTTCTCTTAGATCTAGCTATGCCCAAATCAAAATTTTGATGATCTGTTGAAGAAGTTATTGCCTTTTCTTCTTTTCTTATGTTCTTCCCTTGGTCTTTGGACTGGTGTACAAAGAAAGTCTATAGCTGCATATAAATGGAATTTTGAATTTTCTTTTCCATATCTAGTTCATATTAGTTAATTTCTTTCCTGACATTTGTAAACATCTTAATCGCACCAATCAATCTGTGGCTTTTGGCGCAGTGACTAAATTGGAATTTAGATGAATTTGAACTTCATTTTATACATGCTTATTCGCAGTTCAGCCAACAGTACCATGAACATGCCTAGCTCATTTCTAAATTGGAATTCTGAATCTATGGCGTTAGAAGTTACAGTATTTGTTTTGTATAGATGCACCGATGTGTTCCTTCAAGAGTCTCTGTCACCGTCCTGCCATATCGTCCGTTTTTGGCTCAAATTAGCCGTTTTATAAAGATCAAAACTTGAGGACAGCATAGAGCCTCATCCGGCAAAAAACAATGCCCAAGAACTAAAAGCACCATTTCCCTCGATCACGGGTATCGTCCAGTTGTCTCAGTGGTCGTTGCCCACTTCACAGCAGCATAAAATCTGTTCCTCCAACTGAACACCATTTTCAGACTTGCTGATCGCCAAATAAACTAACCAACGAGTCCGGCAAGACATAGACCCTTTACATAATGCCAAAAGATTAGTCCAAGTTTTAGATCCTGATTAGCTTAGTCCTGAGAGTAATGCCTATTCTTGTCAAACAATAGCCATTTGATCCCAACTCCAATTTCCATTTGTTGCAAATGTCAATCACAAACATATTTTAATTAATGATTATATAATAAAATAGATTACGATAAAAAAAATATGTTCCAAAAAAAAAAAGATTACGATAAAAAATAAATAAAAATCTAGATTTATATAAAAAACAAATAAAGTAAAAAATAAAATTTACAGCTAATGCGTGATTTACGTTCCCAGATAAGAATATAATAAACAATCTTGTAAATAGTAAGGAAAAATATAAATTATGATGAAACAAAGAGTTTTCTTACATCTTCTTCATCTTTACATGTCTTTTTTTGTTTTGAAATTTTAAGAAATTATATTACCAAAAAGAAAACGGTAAAGCTTACAATATACAAATGTTACAAACTACAAAGGAAGAAAAGGGGAGAAACAACCCCTGCATACAATTGCGAAAACAAAACAAACCACTTATAACTACAGAAACCAAAGCCTTCTCATAGCTAGTCATACCGAATCCTGCTTCCCATTCACAATGATGGCCTCCTTTATCAAATTAACTATGTAATCCACAAGTTCATATTTACTTCGTTCAACTTGCTTGTAAAGTCGTTTGTTCCTCTCCCTCTATATGTGGTAAAGTACCATCTGAAATGAGGCCTTAATAATGAAGCCGCCCAGCCTCCCTGGTTTGGTTTTATGAATGACCTCCTCCAGCACATCACTACAATCATATACCGAATTCAGAGTGCCTATCAAGTGCAATATTCGACTCCTCACTACTTTGGAATACTCACATTCAAAGAACAGGTGGTTCCTACTTTCATTTACTAGCTTACACAACACACAAGACATTTATGTAACTGAGCATGGTTGAAAAAGGAAACGACCATCTTTAGTTGTTTTGTCCATTATGTCATTGATATTGATTTTGTTTCTTCTTCCTTGCATCTCCTTTAAATATGTTTATGCCATTATATATTAAAGAGTGTAAACTTTGACTTCATTTATGAAACTTATCATTGGAATAATTTGTTTCATGTATATGTTTATTATTTTCTTGATAGACTAATGTAGAGTTTCAAAAGAAGAACCTGGAAGAAGATGACACATTATAGACAACCCACAATAGATAAGCAACACATTCACCCTAAAATGAGAATATCATCACTTATTACCAAAAATATCACGGCTTAGTCAAAGAATACTTCCACCCATAATAGGGAAGCTATATGTTCACCTTTAAATGAGAATACCATTACTTCAAATGGAGAATGCACACTCGTAACATATAAGTCACACGCTTTTTATAAAATATTAATATCATCACTTGGAACAAAGAATATTTTGTTTTAATCAAAGCTCTACTAGGTCTTCATACATCCAATACTACGCTTATGTTCAAAAAGTATCACTACCTTTAATAGGCACGTCACACATTCACTATAAATGAGAATACTATCATCGGGTATGATGGACACCTCACCTTAACAAAAACTATAACAGACATTCAAACATCTAATACCACAATTGAGAACAAAAATATACCACCCTCGTAACATGTAAATTACACTTTCACCTTGAAATGAGAATACTATTATCAGGTATGAAGATTACCATAACTCGATAAAAGCTATATCAAAAGGTTAATACATCTAATTCCATGCCTATGAATAAAAAATTGTCACACATAAAAAACAAGTCATAAATTGACCTTAAAATGAGATTCTTATCATCGAGTACGAAGAATACCATATGTTTATAAAACTATAACAGACCTTTGTGCATCAATAAAATTCTGTAAATTTCGTTTACGATAGAAGTTCCTAGGGAATTCATTAGAGGAATGCTTCCAATAAAAATTGTTTGTTCTTGTGAAAAAGGATTATCATATTCCCGCAATTGAATTCGATACAAAATTGAAAAAATATTCCTTTCGTGGTTGTAGAAGAATAATTTTTTTGGAATCCCATTTTTTTCATTTTAAAGACCTGTGTAGTTGTACGGTAACAAGTACCGATAGTAGAGAGTATTCGATAAAAGAAGGAGGACAACAAAAACAAAAATTGCAATCATCAATCTTCATCGTGAACGCATTCTTGTTTTATATATCAAATTAAACAACATAAAAGTGAGGGAATTGGTGAATGATTTTGGAATCCAATTATCCGTTCAATCTCAACCTACACACAAATAAACATCCTTCATTGTATTATTGTTTTCACACCTCTCTTAGAAACCATTGATCGTAGATTAACAACAAGTTTTGTTAACCTCGATTTTCCCTTAGATCGCATTTAATCAAAATAAGCTCCTTAACTAAACTTAGTTATCGAACAACCTAGAACAAGCTCTCTTGATCCTGCTTTTTGCTTCTTCTATTTTTTTGCTTTGTCTACTTTCTGCTTCGTCTCTTTTCTGCTTTGTTTGCTTTTTGCTTTGTTTGCTATCTGCTTCGTCTTATGTAGACAGAACCTTATTTGATTCTTTCAGCAATAACTTTGTTGTCCGACCTCCAAATGACCCGATTTTTGAAGCATTGGATTCATAACACATTTCTCTATCTCTCCATTGAAATTATAGCTTTTGGTTTTGACTTAAAAAAGATTAATCTAATCAAAGCAAGGGTATCGGTTGGAAGAGCATGAACTGGATATCTTACTGAACACCTCTCAGTATTTTGATTATATCTGGATCTATAAGATTCCAAATGAGATAATTTTTAATTTGGAGTAAACTAGAGATATAGGCCTACAAATTGTCTCAAGAAGTCGAATGCTAATTCTTCCTTTAAGATATTGAATTTCTGGATGAAAGTTGTACATAGTACATTGTTGTTGAATGTGAACAACCCGATAACTTTTGAGGTATGTCTTCCAAATTATTGAACCAAATTAAGTGATTTTGGTGTCAACAACAACATAAGATATAGAGGAACACCTTTTCAGAGGAGGGTATGAACAAATTACATCAATTGCACTCCCTAAATTAACGTGAACAGTAGACATGAGAGAGTGTCTTGGAAAAAAAATTGAAGTGCTTCTATGAGATTAAATGTGTGATGAAATTGATGGATTGATACCCGGGATTATCATGAACATGTATTGTACATAATTCATTTCATACATATACATTATTGAACAATTATAATTGTGCATATTGTGATGTATATGTATGTTGTTTAATATAGAGGATCGAATTGAGCACCATCCTCAAGACGTTGCGGGGACTTCGAGGCAATAGCTTCGGGAGTAACTAGTGAGTAACCTAGACGGTCTCACTTAATTACTTGTTTGCTTAAATTCTATTTTGAGTTATTGAATAAATGTTACCCATCAATGAAGTTGAATGCCGGACCTTGGGTCCGATGAAAATTGTGATCTGAATGTGAATGTGCAAGCGTTTGAATGATTGAGACAATGATATGTGAAGCATTTCAATACATGAATGCATGAAAGATAAAGGAAGTTGTGATCGGAGTTGCCAATGACAAAGAGCTTAAAGCTCAGATTGTGATTAAAGCCTCAGGTTCGGCTGTGAATGTACCTGATATCCACTAAGAGATATAGGACATAATTTGATACAGTTCGGTATCCACTAAGGGATACGAGCTAGAAAAAAGGCACTTGGTCACAACGACAGTAATAAATAAAAAAGAGTCTCACGTACATTGCATTTAGACTTGATATGTGTACTTTATATGATTGAAATGATTGCTCTAAAAGTGAAATGTGATATTTTGCGAATATGCAAAGATGTGAATAAGTTGTTACATGTATTGACATGATGCATGAATTAAGTGGACCATTGATGATGGTTACCTCATTGAGTTCGCAAAACTCATCCAAAATTGCATGTTGACTTTTCCGGACCGAGAGAGACGACTTTAGCACCTGAGAGATGTACAAGCAGTGTAGACTTGTACTTTTGGGAAAAGACGAAATGGCTCAAAGGTCGGTCAGCTGGGATTTGATTGCTTAGATAGATTTTGTATATTTCCCCTCTCATGTAGCATATTTTTGTATAAGGTTTGGATCGCGTACATACTTCAAATGATGTTGTAAAGGTTACATTGTAAATTCGGTTCTCATGAAATGAGAAGAGAAAATTTTGGGTTTTACTAAAATATTGTGATTTTCTTTTGATACTTTATAAGTGAATAATGATACGATGCCATGTGAAGTGAATTAAGTGATCAATCATAACACACCATTATCGTAGGATATGTAACGGAATGACCTCTGGGCATCCTAGTATGTACCCTACGGTAAGGGGGTGCTACAAGCCAGAATATAATAAGTGTTGCGATTGGTACGAAGAGATTTAGCAAAGTTCTCTCTATGGTGGCTTCCAGAGAAACTGAACACTTTGTAGGTAAATTTTAAAAAATAGTTTTTAGCAAATTTATCGACGGAAAAAAATTCGACGGTAAAATATATTGGATTTATCAACAGGAAAAATAACCTTAGGTAATTATCGACGGAAAAAACAAATCCGTTGGTAATTTTTTGAGTAAATTTACTGACCGAAAAAAATATTCTTTGGTAAGTTTTTTTCGGTCAGTAAATTTACCGACCGAACAAAATAACCGTCGGTAAATTTACTGACAGTATACAAAATTTCCGTCAGTAATTTACCTACCGCCGTATCTCCGACGTCTTTTTTGTCAGTAAATTTCATTGCTAAACTTCATTTTCTTTGTAGTGTTTATAATCATTTTTCTTGTTAATTAAGTTGGACTTAATTAAAAGTTTGAGAAACTTTAGGAATCAAACATAGATATTTGATTATATTAAAATTAGAGTATGACTTTAATTATAATTAAGGAATCTAAAGTTAATAAAATTACAAAATAACCTAATGATTTTTCTACTAATAGGAAGAAAAATTAGATAGCACTCTTACATTCTTTCTATCAAAGTGTTTAGAAGTTGTTCTATGGATACCATCAGAGGCTGGACAAGTAAATAACTCATGATTGACAAATCTGAGAGACCATTAAAAGATTTCAATATGAATGCGAATAAGGTACAATTTCTTATGATTCATATTTGTTTGACCCCGTTTCCGGAGCCTAACAACTAGAGTCATAAACCTTGTGCTTATTACCCTGCAGGGTTATTTGCCATCATTCCACAAGCTTGGTGTGCCCACACCAGTCAATCACCTGAATTACAACTTGAATTCTACAAAGAAATTGTAGCTCTAAGTCTCTAGTTTGTTTTGAAGCAAGAATCTTCTCAATCGGAGTTTTACAGCTCAAGATATACTAAAAAACTAAAGCATGTTCATACCCCAATCATGCTCTCCCAATCGATCTCTCACTTACTCTAATGTAAACTTTCTAAAAACAACTCAAAAAGATATAAATTTTCATGGAGAGACAGTAAAAGATGTTAGGAATCCGTTTCTTTAAGAATCACTTCATTTGGAGGTCAGATGAGGAAGTTATACCCGAAAGAATCGAACATGTTTATACCATCAATCAATTTGTACCTACCTTGGCGCAATTGCCATAACTTTTGCTACACACGTCGGATTGATTTCTTGTTTAGACTGTTTGAAAGAGAAATTCACAATCTACAACTCTCATGAAGATCTTAAAGACAAAATGCTATCGTTTGAAGGGTAGAAAATGGAACAGACGATGTAACATCATTTTAAGTCGAAGTGACATCATCAGATGATACAAGGTTGGGAAAATTGACATAATTTTCCCTACAGATATTATATTAAGGTGTTCTTTAGATGGTTTGAAAGAGGATTCAAGATCTACAACTTTCATGAAGATCTTGAAGACAAAGTAAAAAATGGAACAGACGATATGACATCATTTTAAGACGAAATGATGTCATTAGATGATACAAGGTTGGGAAAATTGCCATAACTTTCCCTATAGATATAAGATTAAGGTGTTATTTAGATGGTTTGAAAGAGGACTTCAAGATCTACAACTTTTATGAAGACCTTGAAGACAAATTCTATCGCCTGAAGGGTAGAAAATTGAACAGAGGATAGAAGATAAATGGTAACTAAGACGATGGGTATGAACAGTAACTAAGACGAAGCGTCTTACAGAAGGTCAAACTAAAACGATAAACAGTAACTAAGATGATGAACAGTAACTAAGACAAAGCAAAACTAAGATGAAGTGTCTTACAGAAGGTCATACTAAGACGGTCAAATTAAGACGATGAGCAGTAACTAAGACGATGAACAACAACTAAGACGAAGCAAAACTAAGGCGAAGAGTCTTACAGAAAGTCAAACTAAGATGAAGCAAAAGTCAAACTAAGAAGAATTTAAATCCCTTTCTATACTTTCCAAAACATCTCCCCTTAAAAGGACCATAACTTTCGACTTAGGTGTCCCAAAATTTCATGCTATATACCGTTGGAAAGATAAAAGAAACACCTACAACTTTCTAGAAGATAACTTTGCCTAAATCAGCCTTGATCAACCTAGAATTTTCCCTGAAGTCAGTACACGAATTTTCCCCTTATGAAACCTTGAGAATTAGGAGAGAAAAATAATCATAAACCATTAGCATCTAAAGATCATAGTTTTACAAAGCTTTAGTGGGCATTTCAAGCCCCCAATACACAATGCTTCAAAAATCTCAAAATACAAAAGATACTTGAACAATGAACTACTCAAAATGCAACTAAAGCCTTGGTTTC
>JANIJF010000002.1:46662252-46676913 GCA_024520955.1 Erythroxylum bequaertii
CACAACACTAGGAGCATGGTCTAGAGGAGGGCGGAGTAGTCCCTGTGCTTCTTCCCATGTTAGCTTCAGCTCTATCATGTCTTCATTCTCAATTCTAAAACGCTTACTTTTTGAACCCAATGTGCTGCTCTTCCTCTTTTTGATACATGATTTAGCTTCAAGAACTTCTTTTGCAATGTACCCAGACTTGTCAACTTTGGACCAATGATTATGTTCTACTAATTCAGCCTGGGAAATTGATGAAACTAAGTTCTTTTGAATGACACATAGATAAACTGATGAAGAGATTTCATGATTATTGATTTTTGCGATATACTGACTTCTCCATTAGCAGAAGCTCCATTAGCAGCCTTATTTGCTTCGTTGTCCTGGAAAAGAGGAAAATATTAACAGTCGATTTGTTGAGTTAACCGGCACGACTAAGACAACCACATATAGAGTTAAACAAGGCATAGAATGTGGCAGAAATAATTAAAACATGCATTAACATTGAATATCACATTAGTGTGGAAATAATGGATTACTTTTCCAACACTATCCTGGTGCCAAATTACAAATGATACAAGAAGGTAGTTTTCTGTGAATATGCACTGTTAACTGAAGATTATTCAAGTGCACATAATATCATGGCAAGTCTTTTGCGAATGAACATACCACATTTTTACACTAACGGCAGATTAATATATTGCCGAACTTGGGGGACGAATTAGGATGCACCAAAATGATATTTAGAATGAAAGAACAACAGATTTCAGCCTGTTGGCTACGGTACTCTACTGTTGCATATACAGTAAGAAATCCAAAGAAGCCAAAAGAATACTCAAGGTAAACCTGGTCAGATGATGGAGCAGTTGAAGCCTTTCTGAATCCCATAACCAATTTTCCTTCTGGTTCCAATCTACTAAAAGTTACTGGGTGATCAAGAACAAATATCAGTAATGCAACCAAAGAAACATAAAATCCAAAAAGTGAGATCAAAGGAAGAAAATGGCAAAGGCTAAACTGATCAACACAGTAAGATATTTTATCAAGCACAAAAGCCATACTATTGACAATAACGTAAATAGGTGATGAGCCAAAATAAACATTAAAATAACATAACTTTTAAATTGAGAAATTCAAACTCCTTAAGAATCCTTTCCAGTCAATCTGTATCTTACCTATATCACCTGCTTGCAATCTCATGTTCTGTATGCAAGGAGTAACTCCCTCCAGAACATACATTCTGCTGTTATTATTTGGCCAGAAGCGGAATTGAAAAATCCATTCCTTGCCTTTAGAATCCTGGACCTTAAGTGGTAAGCCTTCAGGCTGTGAAATTGGTGGGAAATAAGCCTGCCACATTATAGTATAGAGAATAATATATAAGAGAACAATTAGAAAAATAAATTATGAAAAAACCACCAAGAGAGGGAGAGAGCCGCCAAATTTAAAGATATCATATTCTATTGTCTTATTGATTTAAGTGAAATCTGACTAACATGGAAACAATAATTTTCCAATGTAGGAGATTTTACAAGTCAATTTGCATTTGAATTTGAATTAAACAAAAGAATATTTTTCAAAACCACAACCACCATTTGGGTTTATAGAATTCAAGTACCATTTTTTCACTTTTACATATTAAATATGTAAAGAATCTATCATTTCAATAGAAATTAAACTATCAATAGCTGACTTTACAGATCTTTGTATCACACTTGATGGGTGAAGAAAGGAAGACATCCATTCTAGAAATTTGGACAGACATTTTGGAGTAAACGTTTGTCAATTAACAAACAAATCAGGACACACCTGACATAATATGTTCTTTCATAGTCCACTCTTAAAGAAGTATAGTTTACAGAAATTCAAATTTGTTTAAAACATAATAAGCAAATGGTAATCAATTCATGGGATTCAGCTATTGTAAAATAACATTCACTTGTGCAATTGACTATAATATCCATTATCTTCCACAAAAAGTAAGACAACTTTATATCTCCAATGTCTAAGTATATTTGCCAATATAAATGTGAGTTAAAGAAAAACATTAACAAAATTAAAGTTCAACTTTGGATTCATCATACACACCTCGGCGCACTTTTTAGGAAGCACCAAACGCCCAATTCGCCCAGCATCACTAGCACTTAACATTTTTTCAAATAAAGGGGTTATTATAGAATTCGAGCTTGAACATGGTTAAGGCTTTAGGATTTTAAATAAATACAACACCAAAACAATATAGCAGATAGTCTATCTCCTAAACTAAGTTTTATATGCACATCATAGTCTGAACACAGCTAATGTAGTTAAATTCTTGTTTCTCCATAATGTTTCTTTTTTTGCCCCCATATGCTTCAAAATAATTTTCATGCATATTTGATATAAGAAATTAACTAAATTAGCTCGTACAACCAACAAATCCAGTTTGTCTCAAAGGATACTTTCCAGAGATTTGCTGCAGCTCTTCATCAGTAAACCTAGGCCAGTACCGAGGAAGCAACTGGCTTCTTCCACGGCCATCTGTTCGAGGCCTTCCATTGCGAATTTGAGCATCTCCTAATGAGTCAGCTCTACTCTGTGTGTTATTACCAGGATACTGTTTTGGAAGTGTAGTTGGAGGGGTTGGTCGTAGGCTAGCGCCAGAGCCAATTTGACCATGTGTTTCATTTAAAGATGCATAAGGTGCAGCAAGCTGTGGCGTCGCTTGATCCTCCCTTATGAAAGCCCGTTGTGAGAAACTTAAACTGGAACCCGGTTGCTCATCTGCAGTGTGTCCTGCACAGACTATTGAATCAGGTTTAGGTCCAGCACATCTTTTATTTCAAACCTAGATTTTCAATCTATCATATAAAGCATTTAAGGAAGGGGCATTAAAAATGGTAGAGGATCTTACCAGCATTGCCATTCTCAGTAATATCTCGTGCACCAAGCTTTAGGCTCCCATTTGCTAATCTATCAGTGGAGTCCTCAAGTTTTGCTTTTTCCAACGAAGGAGCAGATAATCTTTCACTAACACTAAGCCTGTCTACTTCGTAAAGCATCCTTGGATGAAATTCAGACTGAGAAATAGATGAGTTGAACAAACTGGGCGCTTGCCGCCATGGAACAGGACCTGATCCAGCTAACTGACTCCAATTCTTGACTGCCACCTCTTTAAATCTGTCAGGTGATTGTCCGCAATAAAATAATGATGTTTGCCATGCTGGATTCATTGTCTGAAATGCAGGTTGTTAAACAAAGTTTTAGTAATATCAAAGCATTGAAGAAAGCCAGATGTAAAATCCTAACTGTGAATTCTTGTCTCAATTAGCATACGCCAAATTCTTCAAATCAGTTCTGTTCTTTTTCTTTTTCCTTTTTTTTTGTGAACGCGATGAGGATCCAGTATTACACTGTTCCGAAGAAGCCTATCTTCACCATATAGCCTTGTCATTAATTAAGTTATAATTTTTCAAATTGCTGCCAATGATGACTCTGCAGGTGGGTACATACGATTCTACTATCATGCTTCCACTTTTTACTAGTACAATTTTAAATCCTCTATAACAACAGCAAAGGCAGAGACAGGAAACAGTGGAACAGCTTGCTATACTCTGAAATATTATAAACAAGAGCATTCATCATGAACTTACTGATTCATCTAAAGGCAAAAACAAAGTAAAATGGATGTCCTGCATCCAGCCATCAAATGTTAACAAAGCTATGGAATGAAAAAGTCATCAACAATTATAACAAACAATGATCATTTGTTGTATTAATGTGATTAATATGTGTGCTTACCAAAAGAACATTTTTCCTTGCACATGCTATGCATTCTATTCCTCCAGCATCCAACAAGGTAAATGCGTTATATGAAACGATACATCCACAATGTACCCGCTGCAAGGAAATGTCAAAATCAAATTGACTCTAAATTATGACAACCCATTTTTCAGGCACAAAAGACACACAAATCAACCAGAAGAATCTCCACTTACCTTCCCGCAAGACTCACAACACCTCCAACCTGCAGTGTTCAAATGAAAGGTCTCACAAAATCTGCCCTCCTCATAAGCAGAGCTAAGACACATACAGATAAAGTGTAGTGTAAGTGAAAATAAAATTGAAATGGGAAAAAAAAGAGATGATAGAATTAGACAAGTAGAACCAAGTCCATAAAGACAAGCTAAAGCTCTCATCCGTCTATCCACCCATCCCACCCCCAACTAAAAAAAAAAACGTAATAAAATAACAATAGTGAAATACGTAACTGAGAAATACTCCCTAATTATCATATTCCCAATGACAAGTCAAGAACTAAAGTTAGTTCCATATTTCCTCGGAGACAACAAATCAAAGTTAAAGCTAGTCTTCCCTATACTGCAGAGATATTGGAGAATCTACATTCTACCATGCCACGGCCAGACATGGAGAAGGGGATCATCAAAAGGATCTCTTAAAAATCATACCTGAAGGGGAAAAAATAAAAGGAAAACCATTTTTTGAAAAAAAAAACTGAAAATTTAGAAATATCATGAAGGAATGTATCAACTCCTTTTAGCTAGAGAATCATTTATATCAAGGTAAAAATTCGACCAATCTCCTAACAGTTTCTCGCAGAGTATTGACAGCTTCCCCTTTTCTTAGCATCAGATGACATAAATCAATGCCTACTTCTCTAGCTCAACCAAAAGCATCAACATAGATGTCTTCCACCTACTTTCACGATTATTGCCCCACTACAAGTGTAAGTAGGTTGAGTTCAAGTAACTCCTCACTTACAACCAATCAGTCAGAAAGTCTAGCCACAATCAGCGGCTAAATACCAAAAAAGTTATTAATTACAACTGGATTTTAACAGATTTTGATCAGGCCCACCTAAGACTAGGCCACGTAATATATTACCATAGGAGTAAGTAACCAAGAAAGGGGAAAACTGCAGTAACAGCTAAAAGCTGTTTTCTTACGTAAATTTTTTCCGCCTAACTACATCCCAGAAATACACTTTGGGAACTTCCAAAATGACCCATTTCAGCTGAAACACAGCCCTCCGAAATTCAACTCTTTAGACAAAAATTTCCAATTTTCCACCGCTACTATCTTAAAGGAGACCAAAATAAAGACAAAACACGAATTCCACATGCATTATATATCTTGTTCTCTAACTGTAAAGCTACTCTCCCACACAAAGCCCTGATTTCCATCTCCAAACAATAATTAATACCCAAAAGCAAAAATTAAACAAATAGAAAAGGAAAACCATATCCCTAACAGTTAAACAGCTAAAAGTTCCTATATGCCGAGTATCAAGCTTTAATACGTCCAATCCGACACCGAGGCCAAATGGATTTCTCGCTCAGTTGTCTCATTAAAAATTTTGGTTAGTTTCAGCAAGGAGAGAACAAAATAAAAAGAGAAGTGACAAAGGCTCACGCGCATCGGTCGCAGAGTTCAGCAAAGTCGCCGGAGCGTAGCCTCCATCCTTTCCTCGATTTACAGTCCGTACAGTCAGGATTGAAACACTTTTGAGAGGTAACAGAAGACGGAGAGGCAGCAGCGGCCGTCGCCGGAGCAAGGACTTGCAACGGGGCGGCAGACATCCAAGAAAGAATGAACTGTTTAACCGCCAAAAATCAAAACAAAGAATCGTAAAAACAGAAGAAACTTGAACACGCGAAGTAGAAAAAGTACATGTCTTTGAGCTCTCAAACTCCGAATGGAAGTCTTGAATTATAGGGCATATAGACATAGAAAGCGAGACGGAGAGCAAAGAAAACGGACGTTGAAGTGAGAAACAATAAATGTGTCCGTTTGTAATTATAATATATACACTTCAAACATGTAAAATATTATATACGTATAAGTGAAGGAAAGTACACGCGCTTGGACCCGCGCGTGTGTTGTTAAAAAGCACGTCGGCTTCTGGGTTTGCCTGCGCACTTTTGTCTTGTGAATTGGCTTCCAACGGCCACAGAAGGAAAGAAAGAATGTTTCCAAGTATACCATGTGGTGTGGTATGGCCACCTGTTTCGTGCTTAAAATCTAACGATGGTAACAAACTAGAAAAGGATATTATTATTTTATTATGATGACTGAATTCATGCAGCATGGTCCGCTAGTCATGCATTCACGTAACACAGACTTTGGTTCGTTTGATTCGTGCGCGTTGAAGACTTTTTGTTTCTTCTCTTGTCTCCCACTCCATGTTTGGAAATGATGTTATGTTGAAATTAGGTTGGCTAAGGCTAATGGCTATGTGATGATCTAAGCAAAACTAAAAGATGCAAAAGGTGGAGCTCTGACTAGGAAGGTAAATAATTAGGGCTTTGGATATATCTATAACAATGTATTCTATACTCTTCCTTGTTGCTCCCTCCACTCCTAGGGGGAAGCTATTGACGGACTGCCACATGCAGACTCTCCTAAGCGACAAGATGGAAAATGCTATGTTATTTGCATGCCTGTCTACCCTACTCGGCACCATTTCATGTACAAGAAAGTAAGTCCGTCGTCTCCAAGTAAGCACGTAAAGCAAATGGATTGCAAGACTTGATAGAATTATTAATTACTTTTTATTTTAAACCACACTTAGGTATTGGTGTGAATTTGTAGACTTAAACTGCGAGTTTGTCGCTCTCATCTTGTTGACTTCTGAAAAAGCAAAATTCCAAAGTCTGCTAAGTTGAAGTGAAATAAGTATATGCACATACTACTTAATTATGGCTAAATATTAGTTAAATTAGGAACTTATTGATGCAAGATCACTTGAAAACTAAATTTAAGAATTAAGCATGGCTTGAGAGGGCAATACGTAATTCATCAAATCAAGCTAGGATTGTGTTCTACAGCAATGAGCCTTTGAATAGGACAGACATCAAAGATTTATCCTTGACATATATTTATAGGAAGTCTTCTAATTATCCCCTCTCACCCTTCTCGTTTCTAACTTGCCTGTACATACACTTTTAACATATCCCGCAAATGGAGGAAATATATAGTTCTTCATTACTTTCAATCGTCACGTCAGACTTTTCATTATCCATTGCTGATAATTCAAGAAGTGATGGAAAGGAATTGACAACAGCATCAACCAATGGTTAAAAGGAAAGTCAAATGTAACTGAAGCGGAAGTTGAACTGTTGACCAATTCCTCATCAAATGGTACCCCTCTTATGAGTAGTAAGAATTTATGCTTGAGGCATGTCTTGATTTCCAAGTGACTAAAAAAAAAATGGAAGTTAATCAATGTCAAACAGAGATATGAGACCAACGTAGATCTTGTACTAATCAAAGAGATCTGATATCATTGTCAAGTGTGGGACAAGTGTCAGATTCATGACAAAATTTTCAACGATATATAGAAATAGATTTTCAAAGTCATTAGCCATTTGTAGAAATATAGTTTAAGTGGCCTTTAGGAGATTGAAAAGGTTGTTATCTTCTATTTTCCTTGTATCTTCTTTCTCACAATAACAAAAATGCATATCTTCTTACTCGAGGATGTAAGTCATATAATTAGTCGATCCACATAAATTCTTGCATTTTTATTTCAATTTTTTTCTTCCTATATCGCTTCCATTTGCTTGACAATGAGTATAAGAGCAATTGACGTACGTCTCCATAATTGGTATTAGAGGATCGATTTTACTACCAAGATGTATTTTCAAAAGTTTAATATTGAGAAATTTAATACATCAAATGATTTCACTTTATAGACAGTAAAGATGAGGGTGATTCTTGTTTAGCATGGATGTAAAATAATGTTAAAAGTAGGAAAAAATAAACTACTGGAGAATTTAGGAGAAGTGGAGAAAGGAGAGATTTTGTTAAAGGGCACAATGCAATGCTATTGAGTACAAGTGTTGAGTTCTTGAGAGAGGTCGTTGACGAAATAATTGTTGCTGCTTTGTTATGGAAATGGTTTAAAAGTAAGTATAAAAAGAAATCACTTACGAATTGTTTATATCAAAAACAACATTTACATACCTTGCGGATGATAAATAGGCAAGTGAAAGAATACATCAATAATTTTAATCAAATCATCTTAGATTTCCAATGTGATCTAGATTGAAATTGACGATGAGGATCAATCCATAACCATTTTTTGTTCCTTGCCTAATTCACATGAGAATGTTTAAATACCATGTTGTATGGTTGAGAGACTATTTCTACTAGTATTGTAAAGGATGTTATGTAACCCAAATAATTGAAGAAAAAGGTCTCTGGCACATATGGAGGTGAATCAAATGTGGGTCTGAATGTTAGCAGAGAAAGAAATAAGGAAAATGATATTCGAAATAGGTTAAGTCACGATCTAAATCAAAGGCTAAAGTTGTTCAATGCTTTAACTATAAAAAAAGAGAGAACTTTAAGAGGGACTATCCACATCAAAAGAATATAAATAAAAAAAAGAAAATAGAGGGGAAAACAACTGTTAATGTAGTATAGGTGAGTTCCAACGAACAGGAGAAATAGGCAATGATATTTTGATTGTGAGTAATTTTGATTTTACAAATTGGTGAATGATGGACACTAGCATCTTATCATATGAATTTCAATAAGGACTAGTTCTATTCTTTTAAAGAATGGAGAGGTATTATCGGATTAGGTAATGATGGTGAGCATGTTGTCAAAGACACTGGTTTAACACAAATCAAATTGCATAATAGAATTATTAGAATATTGGATGCCCAACACTTTCTTGAGCTTTAGAAAAATCTGATTTCTATAAGGAATTTTGAAAGTCAAGGGTATAAGTTTTCTAACGATGATGGGCAACTTAAGGTAATAAAGTGTGCATTGATTATGATAAAGGGAAAAATTACAACATGGAATTTATATCTTATAATGGGAAAGAAAGTAATGAGATTGGTGTTTATTTCTCAATCTTTAAAGTAGAAGGATGGTATTACTATTGTGTGGTATATACAAGTAAGTCATTTTGGTGAAAAAAAGATGATATATATTCATAAAGGGAGCTTATTGAACGATGAAAAAAACATAAAGGTAGAGTTTGTAAGTTTTATGCATTTAGTAAAAAATCTAATGTAACTTTTAAGGATATAGTGTTTAAGGAGTGACACATGTTAAGGCAAGCATATGAAAAGGTCGTGTCTTGTCTAATAATAAATAATACTAGTTCAAAACTGATGTAAGTGGTACTAGAAAAGCTTCAAAAACATGTTAATAGGGTTGAAAATTCTAGTTCAGGAGATAGAACAATGTTAAGAAGAAAACATCAATACGGTATAGCCAAATATAAAGCAAGATGAACCATTAAGCAACCATAGAAATATGGTTAGGAAGACTCAGTCATATATGATTTTACCATTAGTAATGAGGATACAACTATCTTTCAGGAGACTATAGAAAGTTAGGAGAAAGATAGACAGATAGAAGTTATAGTGATTGATTTGGGATTTCATAAGATCAAAAAGTTGATTACATCTAACCAAATCTTGATAAAAAATGTTGACACTGTAGAGGACGCAGTTGACATGCTGATAAAGTCGTTGACCCCATAAACATTCAAACATTGCTTGGACTTAGAGAATGCTTATATAGCTTAAAGCCTTTAGGGACCTATATACTAGGGATTGATTCTTAGCTAAACATTGGAGTACTCAAGTCAAAGTGGATAATTATAAGATATGCGTTAAATTCTTTGTGAATAAAATTACAAAAGCTAACCAATGCTAAATAGGGATATAGGACTAACGTCGATCTTGTAATGATCAGAGAGATTTCTAATTCAAAAGTAAATTAGTATTGGTGTCAAGTATGGATAGACACCAAACTTACGGCAAGATTTCTAATGATGCAAAAAATAATGTTTTAGTGTTGTTAGACATATGTGAAAATAAAGTTTTAATAACCTTAAACTTCTAGGAAAGTAAAGTTTCACTATTTAGCTTTTTACATATAACTCTAGGTTATAAATATATTGATAAGGGTCTTGCAAGATAGAATCTTTATAAGATTAATAAGGTTGTTATCATCGATTCTCTTCATATCATCTTTCTCACAGTAATAAAAGAAGTCTATCTTTTTGCCTATAGATATGGGTCATATAATTGGCCAAATTTCGTAATTTTTTGTGTTTTTACTTTGTTTATTTTTCCTATATTACTTCCGTTTATGATACATTATGTGATCTATAAAACCTAATCCCACTGATACAATTAATATGAATGTCCATACATTCTATAATATCAAAGCTTATAATCGACTTAATTGACTCAATGTAAAGGCTAAAAGCAAAAAAAATCAATTAATATAAGAACATGATATGTACCATACTTTTTTTTTGAACCTCTATTTGATAAGTTTCATCTTTGCCACTACAAAGCATCAAGTAAGCTTCTGTCAACATTTTAAGGCCTTCGTTTTTAGTAAGTCAATTAGTCTCTACACAGTAGTAACTACAATGTCATAACCTGCTATGAGTTTATTGAATTGTTCAACCTTACGGATTCGACCATAAATAATATAGATTCATATTCTTTGATACATAAGTGGTCAAGCTTGACATAAGTCTCTCATGGCCTTGTCACAAAGTATCATTCATTAATTAAGCTAAAAACTTATAAGCTTCAAATGCATTTATTAGCCAAAGAACATCAAAATTTGATAAGCAAATTGCCCAACTCTGCTTATAAACCACAACTTGTAGCTTACTCATCTCTAATGTTGAGTTAAAATTTTCGTAAAAACTTATATTGAGTCATAACCTAAAATTAGAAGAGGTTCAATCATTGTCTTATCAATACCCATAGTATTATCATCAAAACCATTCTTTTAATTTTTGTTAACAAAATCTTTTACAACTTAACATCAAAGACAATGTTGAAGGTGCTCATGGAAACTTGAATTATAGTCACCTCTCTGATAAGATGCTTAATAAAAAGCATATCAAAGTTAACATTATGAATTTTAGTATTAATGGGATTATCATTAATGTCCTTTTCACCTTCAGTAGTCACGATGAAAAAAAGACATTCTTTAAGTTTTATATCAAACTGAATTTAGTTATCATTAACATTTGGGAGTATTAGTAACCTCCAAAACCCTTGAATAATCACTCATATTGCTCACTTCCTTGTCTGTAAATCAACCATTCTGATTGATATCTTCAGTTGGAAATAAGGACATTAGTGAAAAAGAAAGAGATGAGATAAACACTTTTGTGATTAGCTTTGATATTCATTATAGCTATATCTTTTTTTTATAGTTGAGTTTGAGCTTGAATTTTTTTTTATTCCATAAGAGGTTTATAACTTTCAATAGTGTGTCATTATTGATCAAATTATCAAAATTCCAATCAATAAATGAAATATCAAACATGAAATGGGTTGGATAAAGATCGTCTATATACCATACAATTTAGGAATTTTTTCAGTAAGAAGGTTTTCCAAAAGTGGAAACTAATATTAGGTGTAAAATAAGAGGTGGATGTGATCGTCTATATATAATACAATTTAGGAATTTTGTCAGTAAGAAGGTTTTCCAAAAATGGAAACTAATAATAGGTGTAAAATAAGAGGTGGATGAGATATAATTAGAAGAATCAAAACTCCGATACCAATTAATACATAAATTTTGGTACAAAAAAAAGAGCAGAGATGGAGAATACAATAAAAGACAAGAGAGAAGGTTTAATTCACATTTAACTAGTACAATGATGTATTTAATTATACTCTATAACATGATCTAACACTTAACCCAATAACTAGTTTTAATTCTTTCTATCGGTAACAACATTATATAAGATGTGGAAGATCAAGAAAGCACCCATTTCTCCTTTCATAACAATCTCATAGTTAACAATGTTGCACCTTAATAGGTTGAGATATATGTGAGTGAGAGGCTCCTTCTAATATCTATCACTATGATTGTTTCTCAACTGATCTTCCATGGCTTGTTACCTCTTTTTTCCTATGTTTCCTATTTTCTCTTTTACTTAGTTGCTTCTGGTTCTTTGTTCTTTTTGGTCTTGTAGCTATTTCTGGTGCTTTCATTTCCTTCTTTCTTTATTTAGTGTTTTTTCCTAGTAACCTTTTCTCTGTTGCCTTTTTTTTCATCTCTTGCTCAATCTCATATATGGCTTCTGTTAGATCTTGATTTTTTTTCTCTAAATTTCTTGTAAATTGCTTAGATAGTTATTTATGTTTTTTTGTTGGTTTAATTTTTTATTTTAGAACTGGGTTATTAATTAGAACTTTGAGGGAGGGAAGGATTAGAAATTGAAGGAAGTGTTAGAGATTAGCTTGAGTAGTTAGTAGAGCCATAAAAAACAAAAGAAGGGTAAAATGGAAAAGTCCAAGTACGTGAGGGGAAAAGATTATTAAAAGGTGGTTTTGTATTGGAGAAGAGAGAAGTGTCGTGAGAACCAAGGAGAAAGAAAAGTGAAACTAAAATAGAGAGAAGAAGAAGAGAAAAGAAGAAAAAGAAGGGAAATCATCTTACCAAGGTAAGTCTATCATCTTCTTCTTGCCTTGTTAGAGAAAGAACTAGAGAAAGAAAGTATTTTGTGTAGAGAATGGGTGTTGGATTGGAAGAAAATGATTTAAGAACCCATTTGATTTTTTTTAGGGTTTCTAAGTTAGGTTTTGGGTTTCTAACCTAAGTGGTTCATGGGTAGGTTAGATTTGAGTTTCACTCACATTTATTGTGATTATATGATTTTCTGAAGTTTATAAGTTGTATTGGAATGTTGTTTTGATTGGAACCTTGGTTGTGTTAGGAAACCAAGGGGACACTACCCAAGAGCAAAGGGAAAGGCAAGCTTGACTTGGATTTCCGCAAGCTTAATAGGTGGGTAATATATTTATGGTTATTGTGTAATTGGGCAATATTCTTGCCTATGTGTGTGTTTGTAATTATGACTTTTGTGTTAAACGAAAAGAAGAAAAAGCATGAAAGCATATCATTTTGATAAAAACGATTCTGAGCATGATTATGTGCTTTTGTTTGGGCGAGAGTGGAACCATTCTGTTCGTCACGTACACGTTGACAAGAGCCTTCTCCCGGCTGCCCGCTTGTGGCATATGAACTCCGAAATTGGACTCATTCTGTTCATGGGATAAACTTCAGTTTCTCCATTATGTTCTCATGGTACCCTCAAGCCATTTGCTGTGCATTGCATCTTTAACTTGTCATGTATGTTGTATTTAAGTGTTATGTGCTATGAGTGTTAAACTAAATTGAAGAATGCTTGAATTATTGAGTATAAGTATATATATATACATATGCTTGAATTTGTGGTCAATTGCCAATGACTATAAATATGCTAGTCACTGAGCTATGTAACTCACCCCACTATTCCCTCCTCATGTACAGAACGTGAAGGATAGCAACCCTTACAGGGCATCGGAAACTCCAAGATATTAGAAACTTTTGCAACTAAGTTAGTTCGATAAATTTTGGATGATTTCATAAGCATATTAAACATTAAGCATCCTCTATATGTTGTATTTTGTGTTAAGCCTTTGTTTATAATGTTATTATGTAATTAAAGTTATGTATGGGCTTTTTTTGTTTTGTTAAATGAGTTTAGAACTAAAAAGTTCCCTAGGTGTATGTGCATGTTTCTTTTGTAATTGTATATTTCATAATCGGAGTCTTTCATAGGGGTTTAAATTGTGGGTTGACTTCAGAGGAAAAACTGGACTAATTTAGGCCAAATTAATCAAAATTGTCTTCTGGAGAGTTGTAAATCTTTCTTTTATCTTTCGAATGATATATAGTAAGAAATATTTGGACGTCGGAGTTGAAAGTCATGGTCTGTATAAGAGGAGATGCTTAGGAGCATAGATGCATTGTCTGTTTTTATAAAGATGTATCATCTGTAAAGACGTATCATCTGTGATGACGTCATATCGCCTGTAAGGATGTATCGTCTGTAAGGATGTATCATCTGTAGAAACGTATCGTCTGTGATGATGTCATATCATCTGTGATCACATCATATTTTCTTAAGAGTTGCATTGTCTTAAGTTAACTTTGTTACGTCTTAGGTTGACTCTGCTTCGTCTTAAGTTTACTCTGCTTCGCCTTAAGAGCTACATCGTCTTAAGTTGACTATGCTTCGTCTTAAATTGACTCCATTCGTCTACTTTTCTCATTCGTCTGCTTTTTCCATTCGTCTTCTTTTCCCATTCGTCTACCTTTTGGCTTCGTCTGTTTTTCCCATTCGTCTGCTTTTTGGCTTCATCTACTTTTTGTCTGCTTTTCTCATTCATCTGCTTTTCCTATTCATCTACTTTTTGACTTCGTCTGCTTTTCCCACTCATCTGCTTTTTTCATTCGTCTGCTTTTTGTCTTCATCTGCTTTTCCCCATTCGTCTACTTTTTGGCTTCAGTTGTTTTATGCTTCCTCTATAGTTGACCTTCTGCTTCTTCTGTGCACTATTCATCTTGTATCATCTGGTCTAATTTTGACCCTCCAGATGATAGAATCTATCTTCAAGATCTTCATGAAAGTTCTCGATCTCGAAGTCTTCTTTCGAACAGTCTAAGAAATGGTTTAATCCGACATCTATAGAGAAAGTTATGCCCTTTGTCCCTAAGCAAGTTCAATAGGGTCAAGGACAAGTATTGTCTTAGTTTATGGCTCCGAATGCTGGACTCTGGAAGCGGGGTCCTGCAAAAATTCCTTTGTGGCCTAAGAAATATTATTCCATACATAACCCTCAAGAT
>JANIJF010000002.1:46677013-46688754 GCA_024520955.1 Erythroxylum bequaertii
ATGTCTATATTGCATATATTTCATCATTATTGTTCATTGAAGTAAAAAATATATTTTATAAAAATTAAAAACTAATTAATATTTAAACACTAAAAATCGATGCATGCACGCGAAATCCTGTTCAACTTTCTCTCTCTACTGCGTACTTTCCATTCTCATTTTCCTTTATGATTTCACTTCATTTAACCCAATTGATGCTCCAATCTATGCTCATTTTAGCTTAACAACACCAAAAAAAACAAAGATCTAAGGTTCATATCCAATATCAAAAATCTGATTCTCATTCATGCATGTATTCGTTTCCAGTACTAAAACATCATCAAATTCATTTACAAACTATCCAAAAAGCTATAACACAATTTACTTGCTTCTTCAGAAAAATCCAGCTTTGACAATGAAGAACAGAGTTTCGGTGTAGAATACAGAACCAAGCAAAAGTTGGAGAACAACAAAGAGCTACAGTAAATTGCCTTTCAAAACACATGCTTGCGTGATTAATTAATCCCTCGACACATGGCCCCATTGCATATGAGCCATTTGCCATCCACAAGGAGTGCTACATGTCATTAAGCCATTAGTCTATTTTTCTGAATATCCCAAAATTCGCAAAAAATTCCTAAAATTCTCAAATTTTTTTGAAATATTGCTAATAATTTCCAAATAAATTTCCATCAATAATAAACCAAAATTCTCATCTTAATCAAAATTCTAAAACCAACTACACCCAGAATGTCATGAATGCATGTATAATAATTTATATGAGTCTAAAAATGCACATGCATAAATAAGCAAAACCTCAATTATGTAAGGCATACTATGCATTGAAATTCCTCAATATTCTAACCCCTAATATGGGGTGTTACACTTAATGCCAAGCTTAAATAGGAAAAAATTGTTAGAGATCTATCTCATTTTGATCTCTATTATTGCCCTCCTTCTACCTCTAAAGGTTCCCCTATAGTTGCTCATCCTTTGGAAGTTTTAAAAGTAGGTGCAATCTCTTGATTTTCTACTCTGGTAGGTTTTTCTTTTTAGGGAAATGACATGTATTTCCCCTCATTAAATCCTAAGCAACTGATAGTTGGAAAGGTTTATGTCTAGAAACTCATAACTGGAAAATATACTAACCTTCTCTCTATAAATGATTCTTCGGGCAATTCTCTACTAGTTTTCTTACCTCTTTTTGTAAGTCACCGGTATTATTATTGGTTAGTTTATATTATGGGAAGACTATATGGAAGCCTTCAATGGAGGCAACCTAAAGTCATCTTCACCACAAGAGAAGCAAGATCTTAAGGGGAGTATGCCTGAATATGAAAACAAAGATAATCCCTTTCCAACTCTTTTGGAGTCCATGGAGCACACCAACTAGAGAATCAATAGTGATCTGTTAATGAGAAGAAATACTCCTATTTAAAAAGAAACAAGCAAGTCATAGAGGAGTGTAATCGTTGCAACTACTTCATTTGAGAAACCAAAACTTTTTAACTCAATAGTGGTTAATGGGATAGTCACTCCCCCGTTGGAGTTGTCATAAAAAGGAACCAAAACTTGGTTTAATAATTCGATAGGTTTTTTTCTCAACAAGAGGCCTTACTTCCCACTGGTTTAGATCTAGGCATAAACTAGATGAGGAAATAGGGCTCTAGAAAAAAAATTTGCTAACTGAGGAGGAGTCATTTCTCTTCAAATTTACAAATGTAGATAGCTTGAATATGGTTATTGAATCTAGTCCTCGACATATTAGAGGTTAGCCAATGTTTACCCAAAAATAGAACCCTGGAATAGAGGTTGGTAGAGCTAGAATTGAGACTATACCTCTGTAGGTATTGAGACTATACCTCTATAGGTATTGAGACTATACCTCTGTAGATCAATTTCTATAACATCCTACTAGAGTATTGGACTCTAAATGGTTTGAGTTTTCTTACAAGTTTAATGGGTAGACCACTAGCCTTTAACTCACCAACAGCTAGACTTAAACGAATATTTTTTACTAGAATTTGTGTGGAAGATAAAGTTAAGGATGCGCTCTTTGATGCACTTTCCATTATGAAATTGAATGAGTTTCCATAATTTATGCTTTGAATTTGTAATTCCAAAGAGATAAACTATGGGAGGATAAATTTGTCCCTATGGTTTGAGTATGCATTATGTGGGATAAATTTGTCCCTATGGTTTAATGAGTAAACATGAGGTTGTGGTTTAGGTTTGAGTATAATAAATCTTAAGAGTAAAGTGTATAGTTGAAATCAATAGCTAATATCTAAGGGGTTGATATATTTACTCTTAAGGTGGATAAGTCAACCTATAACTAATTCATCTAAAACTCAAGATTAGCAGCATAGTTAATAGTAATGTCAAAAAGCACTTTAAGATAAGTAATCCAAACCTCACAATGTATAAATAAGTTTTAATAACTCACTTTTGTAGCTGGAATGAATGTGTAAGGATCAAAGGAGACAATTATTCTCCCATTATAATGCATATCATGATTGTTCAATATGATAAGTCCCAATTCAAGAATTATAGGCCCTTATGGAAGAGATCATTCTTTATTTTGGTTTCAAGGACTTTTAAGGATGAGAAAAATCTTAAGAGACTATTGGTTATTTGGGTTATTTAAACTCCTAACATTCTACATAATAAAATTCATTTGGTTAGAGGTATGCATGTCAATGGGCCGGGTTGGGCCCGACCCATTTGGTTATAATTTTTAAAAATTCAAAAACGACGTTGGCCTGGCCCATCTGGTTATATTTTTTTAAAAAAATAAAAAATGACGTCGTTTTTGATTTTTTGGTCAAGTCAGACATACCGTGCTTGGTCTAGCTCGACTCGTGGCCCGAAAAACTCGAGCCAAAATTGACATCTCTAGTTAGAGGCGTACCAAAGTTTTCTTAATGGCTTTCCTCGTTGCACCCCTTCTATTTATACGTAAAGTTTTCTCAAAGATGTCATAATTAATACTAAGAGGTCTCACTTTCCCTTCCTTAAGTGGAGACATATCAGATTTAAATAAATGAGTAGTATAATCCAAATATTCTTCTTGCGAGAATAAAATAACATCCTTTGAGTCTTAATATTAGTATTAAGACTGATATTAGTTTCCACAACCTCAAAAAACTTGCTCATATCTTTTAACTAACCATTCATGTCAATAATGATTTATTCCTTAGTCTCATACAGCCCTCCTGCCAAAGAGGTAGATGTTAAGTCTAATTTCTGTTGAGTTTGCTAGCCTTTATATCTTGATTTTAGTTACAAATTCTTGTGTTTTAATCCAAATTTGAAATAAATTGAGTGAAAATGACGTGAATGTTACATAAATGTTGAATAGAGTGTTAAGTGAATGTTACATGAAAAACAAAGAAATATTGCATGAAAATGGTATGACTAAGGTGTCACACCCATGATGGCCCTCGGCATGGGCGTGACAATGGGTCACGCTCTTGGACTCACTTTTATGGTCATGTCTCAAGCATGCAGGTGACGGCGGATGAAACCTAAACCTAGACTTTAAAAACGAGGCGGAAACAAATACGGAAAAAAGAGAGGTGGAGGCAGAGAAAAGAACGAAGAACGAAGAACCTAGAACATAGAAGATAGTTGGGTTTGGAAAGATAGAAAAACAGTAGAGAGGTGGAGCTTGGAGCAGAGGCAAAAAGCGAGAGTCGATGCCAAAGAGGTTGAGCTTAGCAGGAGATCCACCGCCAGCATCTATCCAACAGTCCATTTGTTTGCTCATTCCTATTTTATCTTCTGCTGCATTATTAAACTTGTTTCACTTATTTCCTCTGTTCCTTTGATATTCCATTTCAGTTTATTTACTTGTTTATTATTTCAATATTTCTCTATTACTGTTAACTATAGGATTGAAGTATGTGAAGATGATGAACTGTGTTTATTCCATGATGGGCTGAGTATTTGTTCTTAAGAATTAATGTAGCTAATTTAGTCGATTATGCATGATGAAGGGATTATTTTATTGTCTTATTATTTGTTATAGTTTTTGAGCTTATTGCATGTAATAGTAGGGCTAAACTTTGCATCTTTTTTGTATTAAATGAAGAATCGAGAGAAGAAGTTTAATATTAGAATGGGAAAGTTATTAATTAGAAATATATTAAATTAAGTGGGTAATTATTGGTTAGGTTTTCGTAATTGATTTGGATGATAAACTTGTCGAATACGAAAGTTAGATTTAGTTTATTATTTAAATTGATTTTAGAACCCAATTGGTAATTTTAACAAGGAAATTAGCTAATCAATTCGCCTTAGTCATGCATAGGAGATTAAATTAGTGAAGTTAATTTCTCAAGAGTTTACCGAATCGATTGATCAAATTGTTCTTTGCTTCTAGTTAATTTAGTTTACGTTTCAATTTAATTGCTTAATTTTCTTTAAAACATTTTACTCAACAAATCGTGATAAAGTGTTTAGGATTGTATTGGTCTTTATTTTTATTCGAAGTTAATTTGGGTGAACCAATTCACCTCCTTGAGAAGACAACCCTAGGTATTCAACTATAGTTACCTTGTATACTTGCAAGTAGGATAGTCTAAAGTGTTTTAGAACTTAGTTTGGCACAACAACAGATAATGTGGAGTCATTAAATGATTTAAGGAAGTCTTCTCCAACTTCTCATAGGAGGAAGGAAGTTATGATGAGACGCATTTTTCTTCTCCATTTCTATAGGATCATCAATATCTTTTGAGACCACTTTGCCTTAAGAGTCCACCTTTTAACTATACCTTTTATAGAAGGTTTCCATGCATAGGTAATCGAGATGGAGTCCTCCACTAAGTTCCCTATCTTATCTAGTTTTAAGACTCTAACAGTATCAAAAAGCTCTTTGAAAATATATATTTTAACACATACATGCCCAAAATTTATCTACCTAAGATTTAAAATATTCTTATCTAAACTTAGTGGTTTTACTATATTGCTAGGTTGCTTAAGCCCTTTAAGGAACAATATATAAAGGGAACTTATGGAAATTCACCCACAATGGTACATTACTCCTATTGCATTTATCTAGTGAGAGACCTAGTCTTCTCTTCTGAAGAAACAGAGGGTGACCTTTAATCTGCCAAAGCTCGCCTTTGAGAATTTGTTTCCTTGTCTTCAAAGGAGAATTTGAAAAAAAAATCCTCGCTAATAAACACATTATCCATTCCATGCTTGCTAAATTTAATTTGGTTCAATTTTGAACATGGGGAAAGGATAATCGTTTTTCTATAAAGAATCCCACCATAGTCATTTGTTATTTTTTATAAACCATGTTAAGTAGAACCTTTAGGGGAAAGATTGTGTTGGCTTTATTGGATATAGGAATGAATATTAGTTTACAAACATTTGAGGATCTCGATCTCCCACAACTTTATTCCAGGAAATGTGTTTCATCTAGGTGAACATGCTAGTAGCCTCAGGGCTTATCTTTCCCTTTTTAATATCTGTACTAGGAAGCATAAGGAATTCACTAGGAGAGGTGAGGTCAGGGTTTAGTGGAGGAGCTGGGCTTAAGATGGGTGAAGTGTCTTGAGTAGGAGAAGCTAACTTTGAAGTAGAGGAGGAAGGCATTTCCTTTATTGGTAAAGACTAGATAGAGGAGGAGAGGCAAGAAAATGAAATTATTAGCGACGGGCTTAAAATGGAAAATATTTTTAGAGAATAGGCTTACTTAGAAACTTAATAAGGTACCATGGTTGGGTAAGGAAAGGGTGAGGAGTTCTTATCTAAATGATTTATAAATAATTTTTTTTTCATTGATAACTTTTTGTCTTATTTAGTGAAATATTAATCATATTAGGATAATTTTAAAGTTAAATTAGATTACTCGCAATTATATATTTGATTAAAAAATAATGGGATAGTTAGACTTAGTAATTAATAAATCCTTATGAGAATGATTTTTACTTATTGATGTACTACTAAAAGGATAGATGCACTACATTAATGGTATTAGTGTTAAGAAGAAGAAAAGGGCAAAAAATGTCTTTAAAAATGGTGCAAAGAATTTATGAAAATTAAAATGAAATGTGAGAAGTTGATAACAATCTATGTGAGGCATTCAATAGAAATATTATTGGAGTTAAGGGAAAGGCAATTACTTCTATATTTAAAGAAGTTAGAACTTATGTTATAAAGAGGTCACAATTAAATAGAGGCATAATTAGAAAAATGGGATTATACTTTGGATGGCATATTAGAAAGAATTTAGCGATAAACAAACATGTTAGATTATACTGTCTAGCTACTTAAAATGGTAATGATGGTTACGAATTCCAATAAGATGGAGCCATCATTATTGTTAATCTTAAGAACATAAGTGCACATACAAATCACTGTATATTTAAGGATCAATTGTTGACGTGCACATAGTGCAATTAACCATAGGAGAGGTGTGATTAAAGATTATACGAACAAGTGGTATTCAAAGTTTAGATTATAATCCATTTATGAAAATATGAGAAATCATGTTAGGATGAGTTTTTTTGTCCTAAAACTAGTTTGATGTCAATAAAGTCACCACCTATAAAAATTTTGCTTAGGAAAAGAGCGTGAGAGATCCAGATGAACTATACCTAACAACTGGTTTATTTTGCAAGTTATAATGGGGAAAAATCTCCATCCAAGTTAGTTAAAATGTAACAATTCATACTTTTTGTGTGTGTGTGTGTGTGTGTGTGTAATAAATGGATGTTTCTCCATTTAATTTTCCCTATTACTAATATATTAACCATAATTAATGCAAGTGCAACTATCATTAATAAGTTATATATTAGTAAGTAAGGCTTGATCCCTAGAGAAAGTAGTGTGGGTCTAGAAAATCTTAAAACTACTAACTAAGCCTAAAAGAAATTAATAATAGAGGATTGTAATGGATATGAATAATAAAATATAAAATAAGAACCAATTAATAGAATAGCTAACAAAATAAAAATAAATAAAACAACTCATTAAATAGAGAATTCAATCATAAATCAATGCTTATATAAGTACTTCTCTATCATAAACCTTGATTTAATGATTTATTAATTTAGAATGGATATATTATTTGGACTAGTAGAATTTCTTAATATTAAAATTACACTCTCTCAAACTACAACCATCTACTCTCCGATTGGTTAAGCTATATCTCTATAAAGCTAATACCCCTTTCAATTTTTTAAGATATGTGAAATCCCATAAAAGGTTTCACCCTATCACCAGAGAGATTATGTAGGCCTATCTCTAACACCCATGTCACTAACATAATTAACTCTACATTAAGATGATTCAAAATAGCTCACAGAAATATATCCTAATTTATAAATCAAAATAAATTAATCCATACAATAGTAAAACTAAAGTTTTTCTAATATAAACATAGAAATATTCAAGCATTAACTAAAATCAAAATAATGAAAGCAATAAACAAAATCAAAAACATCATAATAGAAATAGTTTTAGATAAAAACAGTGATGATGTTAGCAACTTGATTTATTGAAATAACTTTATATTTTGATTCTCCATTGAAAAATAACTTTAGAATCAATCTCCCAAGGTTTTGTGAACCTATCGATAGCTAACCCCAACTTTTAAAGAGAAAAATATGTTTCAAATTGTAAATTCTCTAAAAGCTTTTAAAAAATTAGGGTTTTCATATTCTCCAAAGGGGAAAAGGCTATTGAGTCGACTAGCCAACAATAGCAACAGTAATTATGAGTAAGGTCTATACAAGGTTGACCAAAGTTGTCTAATTGTTTTCATTTTTCTCATGAATTTGGAACATTGTGTCTTTAGAAGTCAATGTAGACATTAGAGACAATAGTGGGGCTATGGACTTATAGACTAAAATTGATATTATTAATATTATGTTGTTATTAAGCAAAATTTAACTTATGTAATGAATGATGTTAGTATTACACTTAGACTATTATGATGAATGAAAGAATGAATTATGCCTATTTGGAATTAAAATATCTTATTAATTGAATGGTGATTAAATGGATAGAATGTATGAATAGGTTGACTCATCTGCACTTGTAAGGTTAGTTTGGCACCTCATTGTCAGCTTAACATATGTAGTCCACCTTGAGCCTTATTAGGCTAAGGTTGTACAAAGTTGGTATTAGAGCATAGGTTAGAATGATGTGTTTGTAGAATGTCTCCAAGGTGTCAGTTGATCTTATAGGATGAGGGAGACCAATCTAATCAAAATATTTGGATAGGAAAGAATAGGAGTGTTGAGGATATAACAATTATGTAGGAAGTCATTTCTATTCTTATTTTAAGCTATTTTACATGTACTCTTGAGTATACGGATTTGGCATGATAAATGTTAGGGCAACTGTTGAATTTTATATATGAATGATTATTAATGTGCAATTAAAGAAGATGCCCTTAAGAAAGGATGATCAAAAAGTAAGTTACTAGGTAATATGGTGGTGGATTTATTAGGAATAAGTTGGAGTTTAATTAATTGATTTTGATGATTATTTTCCTTATGAATGATCAAGGTCATAGTGATGTGTAATAAGGATGTATGGTGTCACATTACTTTTTAGATAGGATATTTGCATCAAAATTATGAAGAGTAGTCAAGGTTTTGATTAGCTTAAATATTAGTAGGTTATGTTAATCAAAATTCCCTAGTTATGTTATCAATGTTAATTGGTGATGTTGAAGAAGGATATTAAGATATGTTGGGAAGATATTATGGATAGGGACGAGTTAAGGTAATTGGGGAAAATGTAAATGGTTAATAAAGGCTAATTGGAATAAAGAGAAGTTAGGGATGATCAATTGATGTGAAGTGATAGTATGATGGGTTATGAAAGTGATCTATAGGGAAAATATTAATATAAAAAATGAGGTAATAAGTAAGAAAAGAACATGATTTGTTATAAGGAAGGTAAAATTTTGCGAAAAATTATAAAATTTAGTGGTAAATTTTATGGCATAGTTAAAAGAAGAATGCAATGTAGCTTGCAGTTAGTAAATAAAATCTAAGTGTGGCTAAAGAAATGATGAGGTATAATTGAAGTATGATTGGATGATAATGTAAGAAGTTAAAGGTGTGAGGAATTATTAATTATATGAGACATAATGATATCATCAAATGGAAACAAACTTTAATTAATACAAGGGATACAAAGTAATATGGAATTGATAGATAAGATTTTTAGGTTAAATCAATAAATAATAAATGGACTCGAAGGGTGATTGTGTTATAGACAAATAATATATTAATAATAAGTTAGGATATATGATAGATTAATTGGTTAGGCAGTATATACAGAAGCAAATGTACGAAATATTGGATAAGACTTTAAGCTGATGATTAGAATCAAAGTGAGATTTGACTACCATTTTGGGTGACTAATATTTGATATATGGGAAGTATTTAACTCCGTTAATTATGATGAAAAGAATGAAATTTATAGATGGTTATAGGAAAAAAGGCTAGACGTTTGGATATGTTAGAGATACTAGATAGAGATATTTATAGAATGATAATTGATGATGAGTTTAGGTTAGATTGAGTAGAAACAATTAAGCTGAGAGATAGTGAACATATTTAAAACAACTAATTAATGTTCAGAAAGGAAAGTGAATTGAGATGGAGAGTAAGGTCAAATAAAAAAATATTATTTAGAGGTTTGGTATGTAATAGACGGTAGGATTGTTTGAAGAGACGAGCAAATGATAGATGCTCAAATTTTGATAATGGTTTTGCAATGAGTAAATGCATAAGGATGGTTAGAAATATGTTTGAAGTAGAGGGATGATATATATAAATGGGAGGGTATTTTTTTGGGTTAACACAAGAGTGGATGGTAATTGGTCCCTGAAGAAAGGTTTAAAACCTAGAAGTAAAAGGATTATATGTGGCTAAATGCTTATAAATAAGGGTTTGGACAATTTTGTAATGATTCAGGAGTAAGACCATTGTGCTATAGATTGTTCAAACATGATTAAGTCCTAAGAGTGTTAATTCAAGGGTTGTAGGAACTGAATATGAAAAAGGTTCAATATAAAGAATGTGGACTTAAGTATGAACGAATTTACGGGATAAATGGTGGTATATGGAATTTTTATGTGAGTTATAGTTTAAGGAGTGTATGTTTTAAATGAAATTACAATTAGTCAAAATTGTCCCATGGATTTAGATTTGAATTTATGCTTTCTTATAGCTATAACTTGTCAAAAGGGAAGTAGAAATGATCTAAGATTTGAGAAATGTATTAGATGGCAAATGGGAAAAATGATTTGAAATCTTTTTTATTGCTAATTAATGATACATTTTAAATATGATGAGGTAAATTTATGGTATTTTTATTTGATTTTACGAACAACAAATTTGTGAGATGAAATTGATAAATTCACTTACATTTTTTAACTGATTTTATCATAAATAATTGTTTTCAAGATTGAGGATATTTTGGGAATATTTTAACAAGAAAGAGAATTGCAATACTTTGAATTACATAGGTGTTGATTAGATTTTATTTTCAGTTATGTTAAGAATGAAATAAATGTTTGGGTATTTAAGTAAGGCAAAATGTTGTGTTTAATAGTCATAGTAAAATTTATATTATTTGATATGATATCCTTAAAAGGATTTTCCAAGATTTTCTAAATTATAGTTTTATTTGTGCATGCATATTTTTTGGGATGATAATTTTTTAATTACCTTACAAAGTATTACACTCATCCTTTTCAAGAGTAACACTTCAAAATTTTGTTCTCAAAGTTTTATTAAGAGGGGAAGAGTTGTCATGCCCTAAATTTTAGTTTTCTCAATTACTATTTAGTCCCATTAATTTATATTTTTCCCCATATAGTGTGCTTTTTTCTTATTTTTTATTCTTAAACTTGAATTTTTTTAAGTATTCTACATTTTGATACTTAGAAAAAGGATTTTTTTTTTCTAGAATTAGTTATTGAAGAGATAAGAGGGAGATCCGTGAGATAAGGGGACAACACTCCTATAGGAGAAGAGGAAGAGAAGGTGAAGGAAGAAAAAAAGGAAGAGGTTTGGAGGAAGAAGAAGACTTGCTTTCCAACAATAGATGAGCAAGATTACATCCCTTCCTAAACCCCTATTTAAATGAATTTTTGTGTGATAATTTTGAGTAAAATTTTAATGAAAATAATAATCTTTCATGGTTGTTTATATGTGTTCTATATGGTTGTAAAAAGGTTTAAGGAAATATGGTTTAGTTTGTTAGATATAGGTTAATAAATGTAGTTGTTATGTTTTGGATGTAAATGATTAAGCTATTTTACTCTAATTATTTTGGGGTCAAAGTTGAGAATTTGACTAAGTATAAAACATAAAAGTTGTAGATATGGATGTCCAGTTTATTCTCATAAAAGGGAAAGTCTATGGTTTAGGAGATATGGTCAAATTTCTGAAACTAGTTTATCTAGTAGGACTAAAGTCGAATATGAGATTCTACTCATAATTTGAGGGCCTAGAGATCTAATTTAGAAGTTGGTTAAAGCATAAAAGTTGTAGATTTATATGTTTTTGTAATTTTTTGTACAATGGTTTGCATGCATTCATAATAGTTTGGGAGATATAGCTAATTTATCATAGGCTTTCAAGGTGTTATGACATCATATATATTATATTGTTGGAAGCTAATTTCAAGGACTATATGAATTAGATTTGGGAATGTGTTCAACATGAAGATTATATGTATCTCTCTCTCTCTCTCTCTCTTTGTGTGTGTGTGTGTGTGTGTGA
>JANIJF010000002.1:46731987-46744942 GCA_024520955.1 Erythroxylum bequaertii
AAAACATTTAAAAGGAAATCGGATAATTGATGTTGGGATTGCATGAGAATCTGCATGTATCTTCATATGTTTATCAATATTAAAGTAAAGGTGGTACTTATTTATATAGTGAAATGGTGTTTTTTAGATAGACTAATGGTATAGTTCGTATAAATTCATGATATTCTTTATAAATTATTATGGTATTGTTTGCACTCAATTGTGGTATTGTCATATTAAAGTAAAGATGATAATTATTTGTAAGGTATTTTGATATTTTTTACATTTAATTATAGTAGACTTTGTATAGAGGGTATTCTTTATAAGTTTTGGCGGTACTCTTCATATATATTAACAATATTCTTTTTATTCACTTAGATATAATGATAAATTGACTAGTATAACTATATTTTAGATTAAATAGTTATTACGTCGAACAAAAATTACCACTTCTACTAAGCCGCCTATTATAGTTTAAACTATATATTTGATGAATTATCTTTTTCCTCTAGTATATATTAACTTACTACCTCTTCCATTTGTTAGTTTTTGAGATGGATGTGACATATTTATCCATTTTAGTGTTTAATTTAAGTTTTCTTATCCCTTCCACCCTCAAATACCGAACATTTTCCATTCACTTTTCACAATATCTTTTATCACGTATCAAGTACCCAACTATTTTCCATTCAAATACCTAATATTTCACAATTAATATTTGTGTTATCCCAATAGTTGACTATGATGGGCAAGTGAAATTCCTAGAGAAAAAACTTGAGATAGAGTGAAAAATGTATTTGTTGAGTATATTCTTAATAAAATTGAGATTATGATAAGAAATACGAAAAAATACGCTTAATATTTTTTTCTCTATTTTATGTTGCTCCGTTACTTTTGGTTCTTGCTTAATTTTAGATAAGGTTTTTATAATGTTAGGTCAACCAAAGAAAAAATAAAAAAATGTATTTTGTAAGGCTTTTATTTTACTTTGTGTAATCTAACATATAAATTTCCCATTTACCTTTTATCTTTATTACAGGTGCATAACTTGTGTTTGTAAGTTTTACTTACTGTCGCAAAATTTTCCGATGAAACTTTACCGTCGCTAAATTTACCGATGCACATACCATATCCATCGCTAAATTTGCTGGCAGAAAACAACCTACTGTTGTTAAATGTTTTGAAGGATTTTCAATACTTTGTCCGTCGGTAAAGTTACTAACGGGCTTAAAAATTTTCTTGCTATATTTAGCAACAGAAAAAAAATTGTTCGTTAGTAAATTCCTAACGAAATATTTCTATTTCATTGCTAAAATTTCCAACAACTATTTTTCTGATGACTCATGTAATTGGTAATTTTTTCGGCAAATTTGCTTGTTGACGGAAAACCTTCACATTTTGTTGTAATTTCTATCACTAAATACCTATTTTTTTGTAGTTTTAAGTTTTGATCAATAAAGAATTTAGTTTATATTTAAAAAGAGAGAATTTCTTTTATTTACATGTATGTCAATTTATGTTCTTTATATTATTAATCGACTTAAAAAGGACCATTCTCTTTTCATAACTTACGAATTTGAGTTGGATTTCCTGAATAGAACTTAATACGAGTAAATGATAGGTCGGGGGAAATTTAGGGCCCGTTTGGTTGAGCTTTTATCAGTAGAGCTTTTCTGAGAAGAGTTTTTTTTAAAAGCCAGTTGACTGTTTGGCTGTCAATTAAAAAAACAACTTTTTAAAAAGAACTTCATACAATAGACTGTTTGGTAACATATAAAAAAAAGCACTTTTATTAATTGTAACTATATTTTATTTTATAATAAAAATTATTTATGCATATAAATAATATTTTAAGTATATTAAACAATATACAAAGCACATTATATTATGTTTAAATTTGATTTGAAAGAATTCAACTACTATTAGGTCTTTTATGAATAGAATAGGTTTACATTTACTTTACAATTGTTTGACAAATTCACTTCTATTTAAATTGTGACATCAATATTTCATGCTTTGAATGACTTCAAATTGATGCAGTAACATGGAGACACTGCTGTAAACTTTGAGATTTAATTCATACCACTACAAGAGATGTCTCATTTACACTTTATGGTTACCTATTTCTTAGATAACCATCTTGTAGGAAATTTTAGATAACCATAAAAATTATGAATGACCATTGAAGCAATTATAATTTTAACTTGCTTTGGAAAAGAAAAACTGGACATTTGATATAAAATTTTTCGCCTATGCTAGTATCTCCATATTCTTTTGCCTCTAATGTTTTTGTAGATGAAGTACTCCCGTTCATGCATTAATAGGATTATGTCATTAACCAAGCAACAAAAATAAAGGAAAAAGAGGACTAATTCAATCTCTGGCCAACAGGATCCGCCATTCCATTGAGAAACTTGTAGGAGGAAAAGAAAAAGAGAGAGAATGATCAGCAACTGTATTGAGTTAAAAATTGGTTCAGTTCTAGGTTTTAAATAGGAAAAAGTTTATGCTGATATATATCTAAGCTATGCCTTCACACGATCTTTGTATCTTTTGAGAATAGTCTCAATGTCTGCCATTACTTCTGCGGGCAAAGGTCGCTCAGTTGATGTGAAAGCATCAATGTCTTCTTTTAGCTATTCAACTGAGGTTGCACAATGATTGAACTAGTTATAAATGGCCGATCTCGTGCAAATCGGAGAGCCAACTGAACTGGAATCAGAGCATACATCGTGGCCAGTTCAACATATTTTACTATAGCTTCCTACAATCCAGTTCAAGAAACATTAATGACAAAATCAAACTTACTATGATTAATTGCGTATAATAGATCATGTGAGCAGAATGCATAAAACCAATCACTTTCATACTCCTTGTAATAAATTATCTTATGTAGGACAAGTTATACAATTAGAAACTCAACAAAAGGAAAACAGAATAAAGAGGGCAAGAATATGTGGAGAATCCAGATGAACAAGACAGATCTGATCAGGTTACAAAGCAACAGATATCATTAAGTTTAGCAGCAGCAACATTTAAATTTTTCAGGTTTATACCCATGTTCACAGAGATGGACACCAACACCTTGCTAACTACATAAATTACATAGAATATGTCACACTAATAGCTTGAGCACGAGAAAGGTGAAACTATATCTCCACTTTGCCCAAAAACAGTTAAACATAATGAGATGGAGAACAGATACCAATAATGAGGATACAAATTGATGTAAAATGACAAAAAAATTTGACGGCGAACAAAACTTCAGATGTAACAATTAATTGGTCCATACAAACTTGGTTGGCAGTCACACAGAATTTCCAGGATTTTCAGTTAATTTTGAAGCTAGATCAGTGTTAAGAATTTCCAGGATTGTCATTTGAAAAAGGACTTCAAGGCAAGATGAATGAAAAGCACAACCAATCTCGAGGTACAATACATTTAAGACGTGATTTTAAGCTGCTGCTTCATTATTTGTAAAGCAATCCACAGTATCCATACAAATACAATACAGACAGTTTGATATCTGGAAACTTAATTTTTCCAATAGGGAAGAAGACAAAATACCATAAGTAAAAGTGGTATTCTATTCATGTAAAGAAATATTATGAAAGAACAGCCTTTAAATCTTAAACATTCATATTAACCAGTACTTGTGAATCAAATAAAACTATCAATAATATAAACATGTAACAAACGATATAAACTTCTAGTAAGGAGATAAGCAGGACTAACCTTAGACGAAATAGTGGGAAGCATAGCGTTTCGTTCTCTGACTAGACTCCCATCTCTCCAGAAGGTCAAATTAGTCCGAGGAAGCAACAATTCAGGATCAGTACAACGACACTTGACATCAGGACCAATTTTCTCAATCACCTCAAACCTCACATTCCACCATCCACAAGAAGTTCATCCCCAAGTTTTCGGAGACCAGAATCTAGGGGTTGGGATCCAGAGAGGCTTTGACGAAAACGCGATTGGAGGAGAAAGTAAGCAGGAAGCGGCGATAGACGGTTGGAAAAGCAGGCTTGAGGAAAGAGGAGTGTGTAGCGAGAGTGAAGAAACAGAGAGACTGAGACATGTTTTGGTGGTTACTGCAACTGTTATAAACGTAACCTACGCAAATTATAAACGCAAAGTCTACCCGAAAAAGCTCAAAAGACCACTTTTTAAAAAAGCTTCAAATTTTAATTTCTAAAAGAATCATTTCTATTAAAAAGTGTTTTTAAATTTTACAATTAAATACTCTATTTTTATAAAAATAACTTTTACCATAAAAAATATACTTATGCATCTTCTTAAAGTTAAACCGAACAGGCACTAAGACCTTATCTTTTAAAAGTCATGACTTATTAACTTATGAGAGGAATTTTAGCATCAGTGAAATTCATTAAACATTAGCATCATTACCTTAATAATAGGAGCTTTTAATAAAAATAGCCTATAAAAATTGAAATTATTGTAAGACGTTATGTCTGCTCTACTATTAAATTTAGTAGTAAAATGGACAATAACTCCTTATATATGACTTTATACATAAGTGGGAAGAGAATTTATGTAGTTGACACTTTGCTCAAATTTTTTTAATTAAAAACTTTCCCACCCTATATTGTAGTCTACAATTCAATCCTAAATAAAAGTGAGGACTAGCTGGGATAGTGAAGTTATGTAAGATGTCATCAACAAACTGCAAAAAGGTTTTACACCTTCCATACCTTAGGAATAAAGAGATCACTTACTAAGATGGAAAGGAAGGCTAGTAAATAGTTACAATGCGTCATTAAAGGTTAAATTGATTACTTCGACATATGGTGGAACTTTAGGAAGACACCTTAGTGTGATAAGAACCACTAACAAGCTACGTAGTAAGGCATGTGAGAAATAATGTGAGCTAACGTATCACTTGCTAAAGGAGCACAATTGAACCTATACCTTATCCTAATCTCTCGCAACCCTCATTATTCCTAAAGTGTTAAACTAAGATATTTATGGACTTCATTAAAAGATTACCTAATGTAGTTGATAGTCTAAGTAAAATATTAACATTTATAGTTTCAAAAAAACATCCATACACCACTTGTAAAATAGTATCAATATTTTTATAAATTATAATACATGAAGTCTGAAAGGTAATTGTTAATGATAAAGATGTGATATTCTTAAAGCACCTTTTGACAAGAATCATTCAAATTACATGGAAATAGTATTCTCATGTCATCATCTTGATATCCAGAATTGATGGTCAATCTGAACAAGGCACACTCCAGCTTTCACCCGCGACATAAATATGGATGGATATCCGTATACCGTAATAGTTGTCTAGAAACATCCAGGGATGAGTAACAAGTGACTTTGAACAGTTAAATGAGGGAAATGTTTTTCCATTACTTGGATAAATTCTCAAAACATCATTAAATTTAAATATAATACAGCAGTAGGTTAAGAAAAGGGAATATGAATTCTCTGTAAAGAGGCAGGGGGAGAGTGAGGGGATGTAGAGTTATTCTGCATCTGCAACTTCTTCATCTTCGTCTAGAATATAGACCAAGGCTCGTTTTCTTGCAGCAAAAACACAAGCTACGCCTCTTGATGCTGTTGCAATCAAAATTTTGTAGAGGTTCTTAATTATTAAAGAATTCTTTGAGATAAAAACTGGAGTTAGACAGCTAGAAATATAGAGATCATTCAACAACTACAAAGGCATGAAGCAGTGACCTAGACAGTACGTGCAGTAATTTCACAATTTCCATGTCACTTCATCACATACTTAGCACCCTTTCCCTATTTGATTCATCACATTGATTCAAGATATTTAAACCTCTACAATTTTTGTACCACTGTCAATATCTTAGAAACACCTAGTGACTTCAGAAAGAGAACTCATACAGTATAAGTTGAAACACACTGGCATCAAGTTGATCAATCAACTCAATGAGCTCACGAAAAGCCCCAAACAATACTAGTATCCATAGATTACCAATAATATAAAAGCATAGTATAAATTCAAAATAGAATTAAGAACACTTACCACTAACAGCTAATGGAGCAATAACAGAGTGAGGAATGTTGCGGACCTTTTCATTCCCCAGTTGAACATGCACAGCAGAATCCTAAGTCCCAAAAAATTCAGAAAAATGAGAACCTTGCAACAGAAAACTGTGCAATTCGAGAGCATTTTATCAGGAAAAAGCACACAGGTGCACAGAAACAGAAACTCCATGAAACCAAAATTTGAATGGAACCTTGATGAATATATACTAGGGTAATGGGAAACAGGAGGCAGATAACCCAGAAATCCAGAGAGAATAGCTAAGGAAGGTAGTTATTCCATCAAAGCAATGTCAATTAGGATAAAGGTCACAAAAACTACCTTCAATTTATACAAATTCCACAGGTCCAGACAAGTGGATCTTGAAACAGACGTGAATGGTAGCTCACTAGCTTGCACAATCATCATACAAGCATTTCCAGCACTGTCAGATGAATCAGTTGTCTCGTTTAACAGCATGACAATTTGACTATCCTGTTGTATGCAAAGCAGGTTATATAGGATGTTGCAAAGAAAGACACCTAAGTCAGCTATCCAGGTAATTTACCTTGTATAAAGATAGATCCACACACTGATAACCAGGAGGAATAGAGAGTAGCACTGTTTCCAAAGATGTATAACCATTCTTTAAGCTGCCGAAATCATGCATTAATCCTCTTGTTATGCCTACAAAATTTGCATTCTTTGCACAAGCCTCACTTGGTACTTGGAAGCATATGTAGTCAACAAAACCACATTCAGACGCCTGTGGCAAAGATCCAGAGACATCCTGGCAAGGATTAACAAGTTAGAGCATGCAAACTTCAATGTCTAAGGGATAGAAATGAGGTTAAATTCCTGAAGCAAAAGATGTTAACTCAATGCTATTTCCAGACTAAACAAGTCCATTTGCTGATGCATTACTTTGGTCAACAACAAAAAATTTTAAAATAGTACCTCAAAATATGATATTGACATAGGAACTGTCACAGGCATTAATGCTGATGAAAGAATAGGAAACAATGGCAGCAAATCTTCACATAATATCTTCCTTGAGATTGTAGCAAAGGGCGTCATGAAAGCCTCTTTGAAGCTAAGATTGTGGAGCAATGAACATCAGTCAATTCATGTGAACTGATAAGTAATATGCCCTCCACAAAGATTCAAGAAAAAAAAATGTAAATTATAACTGCAAGTGTGATAATTCAACCCCATGACAATCTAAATCGTACAAATGATGTAATTGCATATAGCACCTAATGTCAAAACCATTGGTAACAAGAAGAATGACATGCTTTCCTTTGTTGAATAATGATCCATTACATTTAGGGTCTCCTTCCCACTGAAAGCCTTTGAATTGAAGCACATTCAACCATGTTTTCCATTATTCATAACAATTTACCAGAAGCTTCATATTTATAGTTAGGCAACAAATACATAACTAAAGATATACCAGGACTCCATTTGTTGAAATTCTTTAGCTACTGTCCTTTGTAGATACTCAGAATCTGAAAATCCTCCAAATTGAACACATTCTTTGACTCTTTGCATTGTCTCTCTGAAACATTAATGTGTCAACTTTTTTAGAAAAAAATGGCAACAATAGATAAACAACTTCACTTATATTTGAATATGTAATTTATTTTTAAGCTAAAGTTTCAAAGAAATTAAGAATGCAGAATATATAATCTGTCTGTACTCAAGCATAAGAGCAAAAATTCAAAAACACAGCATGTCGGTTTTGATTAAATAGATAACTTACATGCCAACATCAATATCTTGATCAATTTCAGAATGTTCCAACAATTGTTTGACTGGGTCTTGGTCATAGAGGAACTTCAAGAATATGACAAGAAGTTCACTGCCAAACATATAAAAGTTTAGACCACGAACGCAAGCAAATTAACAGATTAACCAGATGAAATCCTGAAACACAAACCTATTATATGGCAGAAGTTGATCACTTGGCTCTTGCATTAGAAGCTTGATACATTTAAGTAGCCAATTAAAAAAATTTGAAAACTAAAAGAAAGACAATGACAGGAAAACAGAAAAGGAAAATGGTTAGTCTCAGCATACAAATTGTTCAAATTCAAGAAAAAGGAATAATCATCTTTTCTTTGGCAATTCATTCTTCCAGAAAAAAACACTCTGCAGCATGTTGAACAACACATATTTTGCTGATTATCTAACCTATTATTTGAAAGAGAAGCCACCTACCCTCACACTACTTATATGGTTATAAAACATACATCCCATGAAAAGTAAGATAGCATAATATGTTTATAGGGACAATTCTTCAAGGTGCCTTACATGTATGTACTCAAGGTCAAAATCCTAATGTTATGCCTCATGGCATAGCCTAAAATCAAGATCAGCAGGTAGATCTTAACAAGGCACATATATTAAGCAAACCTCAAGTGTTTAATCTGCCAATTGAACCCCATGCCCAAGATCTCGCATCAATTTCTCTCAGTGCTTAGTTTGCTAATTGAATCTTATGCTCAAGATCAAAGAAATAAGCACACAAAATATTGAAGAGATATCTCCATAGTCCTACACAAGAATAATTTTCTTGTCAAACAATAGCTCTGAATCATGAAATTTTTTTAGTTCCTATAATCTACATTACCTGCTGCTCCACTGATGATAATACCCTCATAAACCTTTCTACTTGCACCAGCATCATACCCGATTTTTCAGTCGCATTATTGATGAGCATCTCATCCAATCCAATAGCTAGGTAGCGTGCACGCCATCTAGAAAGACCTCTGAGTTCTCCCATCCTAAATCCAATAATTTCTGCAGCAGGCTGGGAAATGAATATGTATCTTTTAGTTTCCACTCAGGCCCTTTGCTATAAGGAACACATCAAACAAAATAACATTAGGTGCACAGAAAATCACTAAGGTGGAATAACTTGTAATGGATTAATAGAAAGAAGTGGGACATGCAAGTCAGCACGTTTTGGCTATATATCTAGCAAGACCAATGCTCAAGTTATCTTATCCAATGAAAAATCGCATATATAAAAGATTGGAAAGCAACAAAAATTAAACGAACTTTTTTTTCCCTTTCTGAAAAGTATTCCTGTACCTAGCAACCCTTTGCAAGCTTATTTTCAAATGCAATCCAATTGGTTGAAGAGACATCAAAGCAACAAAATAGATGCTTTCATTGCATAAACACTATTATAACACAAAATGATGGAATTCAAGGATTAAGTACAGTGTAGTTCCTAGAGATCAAAACAAGAACAATTACATCAATGCAGACAGTAAATTCAAGGAGCTAATGGAGTCTGCATATCATATCAAGTCTCTGATTAGGCTAAATTGCTCTGTTTGTGCTTAATAGTTTATTCATTAAGTTATTTACATATGCACTTGCATAGAAAAATGAACGAACAATTCCAGGATTTACAACTAAATTTACTCACTGTCACCAATTGGAATTGCAGCACTCATTACAACTTCTGTAAACCTTAGTCTCAGATCTACCGATAATCCATTTTATTGTAACAGATGTTACCTAACTAGGAAAATTAGTGAACCAATGACTTTTAACTGTCACACCATCTCTAGAATAACAAAGTATGTCACCTGAAGATGATCAAGGACTATGCGTTGCAGTTCTTTTGCAGCACCACAAACAACTTTTGCTACACGCTTTATAGCCTTTCACCAAGGAAGAAATGCATAATCACGAAAAACTGACAAAAACTGACCAAACATTCAATTGATATGTCCTTTCAGGAAAATAAAACAACATAAAAACCCAACATACCGCTTCACCAAGAGAATTAACAAGAAATTGATGAATTGGAGGACTAGTCCTAGCACCAAATAGAAGACTGAGAAATTCTTCCTGGGGAGATGAGTCCATCGCTATAAAGAATGATCGGAACTAGTGAATTGGACAATAGAAAACAAAGGAAAAATAGTAAATTATCTGACAACTAGTTTTATCATAGGTACCATGGTCAGTTATCAGGGTAGAAAGAGAGTCAAACTTATCATGAAATGTGTGCATTGCATCAGACCACTGCTTGCACATGACTGATAATGAAGCTCTAATAACTTCAGTTAATTCCTCAATATTGGAAGCTTGCTGGGCTAACTGATGAAGTTCATTTTTCCTGCAGTTGGCAAAAGAAAATTTAGAAAATCTACTGCAAGATATCTTACAAGAAACAAGTGCAGCTAAAATCAACAGCTGAGATCTTATGAGAAATTACAAGTAGGGAAAGAAGAGAAAAAGAAGGAAACTCTCCATGAGCCAATCGAAGATGTACAATTCTGCAGACAACCAACAAATATCTAGCTTCTTAAAAGTGTTACCTTCTAGAAAATATAGCAGTATCAAGCACTAAGTTGTGCAGACCATGCACACCATACTGATCAACTAGATTCTCCCTTGCCTCAGCCATGTTTGCATTTAATTTTCCTGAACAAGTAACAATTAAGCGGCATAGGTCCTTGGATAAAGCAACCTATAAATGACATGCATATAAGAATGGCATCATCTTTAGCTTAAATTACTTAAATTAAGTCCAACAAAAGGGAAGTACCTTGTAAATTGAAGCATTTGAAAGGGAATAAGTAGCCTCTTTATCTCCAAATGGAAGTGAAACACAAAAGTTGTGGACATTCTGAATATTACATTGCAATAAGTAGAGGATAAGAAGAAGAAAAAAGGAGAAGCACACAATAAAATAGTGCATACTCAAATACAAAAAATTGTGTGGCAATCAGCAAACAATAAAATAGTGCACATTCAAATACAAAAAATCGTGTGGCAATCACTCAACCATGAACTCTAGTAAGTTGTTAAGACTATGAAATATGTCCCAGGTCAGCATACTACACCAGCCTTTGAACAAGACCAAAGCAATTGCATGAAAACCCAAAACACGATCATCTAATCAAAGAAAGAATCATAAGTAAACTTCAAATCTTCACTTGAGGAACAGATGAACGACTTACAACTTCCCCTACTGGAAATACTCCAAATATGCTAAAGCATATGCTTCCATTTGTATCTCCACTGCACAAAATGTTGAAACGTTGGCATGAGGAATCAGACAGCTCTTGATATGAATCTCCTCCGTCTTCCAAGAAACCAGTATCACCAGACACAACCCCGGGCATTGTAGGGCTTCTTGGAGCATGAGGGAAGAAACGTGGAGTACGGTCTTCATATGTTCTAAAGTTACAAGGGTCATCCTAGAAGCCATAATTCTGATGAGAATATAAAAGGCCAAACAGGGAAAAAAGAGTAAACGCAAACGGAAAATAGCAATTGAAGAAGCTTAAGTGGCTTAAAACTGTTTTTTAATGAATATATTCTGTTTGAAAAAACTGGAAACAAAAAATTATTATTTGATCATAGGCATGTCAATGAAAGGAATAAAACATACAGTAAGCGGCCACCCTTCCACCTCCCAGTTTAGACACACAACTGCAACAGTGTGGGACTTCAAGCTTCTCAACAACTTTCCATTCTGCAAGATATATACCATGGCATTTAGGAAGACTGCTTCATTAAGAGTAAACAAGCAAAGCCTTGCTCACCTCAACGTCATGCAATGAAATAGTTCCGTCCTCAAGCCCAACAGCTATCGCCTTGCCATCAGGACGCCAACACAAGGATGTAATGCACCTTCCTTAAAAGAATTTACACAATATAGATAAGCAGCTTTGCAATATGGTCAAGTCTGCTTCAGCAAAAATAAAACTTTTTCCCCCTCTAAGTAAACCAGCACTACAACTATAGATACAAAGTGAACTGTGTTTGGGTCTCTTCCGCATAATCATATCCTAAAACAGTCAAACTGAATTAACAACCAGATGTTTCACACTTATTAAAGCATGCTTATTATACATAACACCAAGATAAGAAAAGGAATAAAGCTGATTAACTAAAAAGCTGTGTCATGTATCAATCAACTGACTAAGCGAGGTCTAAAGAAAAGCTGAGAGAAAATCACCGGGAGAGATAGTCCATAGCCTCTGCCAATTGAACCGATGGAGCATAATCTTGGAGTCCTCAGTCACCATAGCTAGCAAGTCTTTCTCTGGATTCCACTCCGCAATTTTAATCTAACAACCAAATAGAAAAATAAAAACCGAAAAAAAAAGTTGAGAAGAAAAGAACAAATAGAACACTAATATTAAGAAGAAGAAGAAAAGGAAAGCAAATTAGCAAACAAACCTGAGAGGCGAGAGGTTTGTCGAATTGAAGTTGAAAAGGAAGGACTCGAGGTTCTTCATCAGTCTCCATGGTTAAAGCTCAAAAGGAAGCACTTGTACTACAAACCCTAGGAAGAAGCTGAGAACAACCGAGAAGACAGGTGAAAGTGGAAATGAGGCGGGATTTTCCTTTACGCTTTGTTTTAAAACGGATGGTTTCATTTTTGCACTCTCAATTCATTGATTTGAAAAAGGCAGCTTGGATTTTCGCAGATTTATTTATAACTAGTTCTGAACCCCGTGCTTGTTACAAAGCAAATAAAAAATTTTAATAACAAAATTGAAAAGAAAACACAAGTATAAATTTAACATATTTTACGGGTGTCAAAAAAAATAGTTATATAAATATATATAATAAAGCTCGAGTAACATAATTAATGAATTAATCATATATAAATTAAAATTAATTAAAAATGACAAAATATATGAGCTATTTAGTTAATAATACTAAATATTAATTAATCTATTTGATTGGGTCGGTCATGCTAGGCCCAAGCCCAGACTCAGAACGGCACATGGGCCGATTGGCCTATTCCTCGATGTTGACCTAATTCCTACAAGTATTTACTATATAAATTCATTACCTCATCATGAAAAAGGTACAACTTTAGAACCCTAGTATTCTTTATTCATAGCCACCAAAACCCTCACAAAAAGACTAACTTGAGCGTCGGAGGGGCCTACCGGCAGTCAACCC
>JANIJF010000002.1:46746269-46757011 GCA_024520955.1 Erythroxylum bequaertii
TAAGTGTAAGAGGTGAGATAGAAGGTTTTAATGTTATTTTATTAGAAAAGCATGACCATTTAAATGCTCTTGCTTCTGAAAAGCTTTGGCATTCTGTAAGCATAAGCATTTAATGAATTTAGAAGTATTAAAGTATTTAATGAACCATTTTGCAATTGAAAGCATTGAGATTTTTTAGCGGGAAATGGAGGGATAGGGATTGAGTTTTAAGTAATTAAGTAGATGCTTCTTGAAAAGTCAAAAGAGAGTAAACGACGAGGTATTGGTGAAAAACCTATCAAGTACATATGATTAGGTGATTTCCTTTATTCCTTTTTATTTGTGTTATTCATTTGAAATCACCCAATGTTGCCTACGTTATCTTAAGCATTTCTTTTTTTTACTCTAATTTAAACTTCTTGCTCGTTTACTTTATCCAAAACACTTCTCATCAAATCTAATTCTGATTATTCGGGGATTGATTATTTGACTGTGGATTACATGCTATTTGAGAAATGGCTTTGGGAGAGAGAAGCAATAACAGTAGCAGTATAAAGAACTTAAGGCTTGTATAGTTGGAGGTAAAGTTTTTAACGGAATGAAACAAAATAAAATGATTTATAATGAAATGGAATATAAATAGATGTAATATTAAAAAATTGTTGTATAATATAATGAAATATTATTTAGAAAACAGATAGAATGTAATGTAATGTATGTATAATAATAATAAATAACTATTATAACCTTGTATAACAAAACATACGTTAGACTCTATTTGTTTTCTCCTCTCTTCTCCCCTTCTTTCTTTATCTTTGTTTTTCTCTCTTTTGTCCGGTTGCATGGGTAAGTCACAGACCAATTAGCTTTTTAATTTATATTATGACAATTAGTCCAATTACACTAATGAAATCTTTAAAACTAGTTCATTATAATATGTTCTAACAATTCCACAATCTCGGTACTCTATATATTCTCATCTTCTTCACACCATTCATTCCATCGAGAAGTATCCTTCTTTCACAAAGAATCTTTCTTAGCATATGTCTCAAAGTCCTAACGTCCCACAATATTCTTCCATAGCCTTTGGCCTCCACTCCATCTCATGGTTTCAAGTGAGATGATCTCTAGTTCCAACTGGTCTTCCTTTGAAAGCTAAACCATAAGAAAAATCAAATCTTTCTTTGGCTTTTTCAGGTGAATTCTTTGTTCAAGAGGTTAAATTTGTTATTTGAGTGATTCTAAAAGATGGGTTTGAAAGGTTTTGTTAAAGGAGGCATTGCTTTAATTATTGTTGGTTGTTCCACGCACCCTCTTGACCTCATCAAGGTTCGCATGCAACTCCCAAGTGAAAATTCGGTGATGACTAACCCCTCTGCCGCGCGTCCAAAACTTACACCCAACGCTTGCTTTCTAGACAACCACTGTCCACCTGCCTCAACCCCAAACATTATTTTCACCTTTTGTTCCTCACGTTGGTTTGGTCAATGTTGAAGTCACCATATAAGCATATGTCGCGGGTCGAAGACAATCGTCCATGCTGCTAGATGATGGAGCTCTTCCTCTGCTACAATCGACTATCGTCCAAATGTATTGTCTTGCTTGGTATTAGAGCCAAGGGTATATTAGGTAATAAATAGTTATTATTTTATGTTTAGGATAGAATGAGATGTAATATGAAAATTTCCACTTCCATCCCATTATATTTTACTATAAAACCTCCCCAAATTTTATTCCATTAATTAACCTCCAACTAAACATAGCCTTAAGTTTCAAAAGTGGTGGGAAAGAGCATTTAAGTTTAACGCGGTGAGCTATGAATTCAGATGCCCCGTCTAATTTTACCCTATTTAACCCTATTCAATGTCTAAAATGACTCATTTTGGCCATTGAACAAGTGAGGTACGTGCAAGTTTTCTTGGAAGCAAAATTATTATCGAAGAAAAGAATGGCGACAATGGTTCGAGTCCCAGAACTCCATTGAAGAAGTCTTCTAGCTCCCTCGAGAAACTCTGGTTGGTAATAGCAATTAGTTGTTGTTTCTGTCTTGATTAATTATGAATTTTTACTAATGACTCTCGCATGCATTTCTGATTAATATAATTTGTAAGGTGAATGATGATGATTTGAAGCAGCTATTCCATGTATCCAAAGAAGTTAGACAAGCCGTAAATGCTAGAAGTAGACGATAACCCTCTTTTTTTGGGATTAATTTGATTTCAACAATCGTGGGTACTCTTTCATTGGATCAAACATCGTTAACAAACAAATTGCACTTCTCGTACCTAATGCTAGAAAATTTCCAGCTTTTCGAAATTCAACAAAGGTATTGCTAACTATCAAATCAAGATTTAAATGGGATAGTCTCATCGGGTTGTGTTGATTTTTGCCTTATAATTTAATAACAAATTAATTTAGAGACAATCTTTACCTTATACATATAACATATTCATATGTATATAATAAATTTCAAGAGATAAATATACATTACATATGAATTTATGATAAAATCATAATTGAGATTCATATTATATTTATGTATTATTACTAAATTGTTCTTGGTTATTATTCTATTAAGACTAAATATTAATATAATGCAAAAAGACTAAAATATATTATGTTTTTTTAATAAAGGAACTAATCGATCTTATAGACTAAAGTATAAGAATATTTAAACAAACGTATAGGTACTTATTAAAAAACAAGTTCAATGAATTGTGATCGCATATGAGAAATTTTTTTGAAACATTATTTATATGTCTATAGAAATTCTCATTATGATGATTGTATAAGTGATCTTTTGACTTGAGATCTTTAAAGTTATCTTGTATAGAGATTGTTATGTTTTGATATTATCGATGACCTATTAGGATAAAGGATAACTCAGTCGGTAGTCATTGTATATAATATGAACTATATGGCGGTAAATAAGTAGTCAATATAGAATTCATCACTCTAAAGTAATTTTAGAGAATGTTCTGTTGTTCTCAATTATTATTCATTTGAGAAATCTTTGCCCAAGGTGGAATGACATTTTGAAAATAATTTTCAATTGTTATAAGAATCAATTACTATTGGTGGTAAACTAATATGACTGGACTAAAATAAAATAGGCATTACTTTCTTTTTTTATGTTTAATTGGAACATTATATGATTCAATGATCAAATTATTCCAAAAAATTATGCACGAAAAGGTGAGTCAAAACCATTTTGATATTCCTAAATATTTAGATGATCATGATGTGTTACTAAAGACAAATCTTGATATATGGATCTAAATTGTTTAATTAGAGAATCAAAGATAAATTAAAGAAGTTTAATTTTTCTAATCCTAAATATGATTTAAGATTATAATTTATATTCTTTGGCATCATATTTGAGAACTTAATGGATCACACACACATACAAGTTAAAGTGAGAAAAGATGTTTTAATCAAGTTGGACTTAATTGTAAAGTTTGAGAAACTTTATTATTAAATATGAGACATCTAATAAATAAGGATTAATATAAGATATTGGATTTTATTTGGGCATAATTGATATTTAGTTAGAGTTATTTCAAATTAAAGTTTAATTGAAATTACAATTTAATTTCAATTAAATTACTAAAATGTCTAAAACTTATTATAAATAGACTTAAAGTCTAAGGGAGCTAACATTCCTTGTCTTACCCTCTTTGCAACAGTTTCAGAGTTCTCTTAACATGTTATGTGAATATTGTTAGAGGTTGAATATCTATGCAGCCATGGCGTTAGAGATGAGCCGATTTTGAAAAGGTTCAAGAGAAACGACAAGGAAATAATTAAGCTTCAAATTAAGGTATGAATTATGAAATATGCTTTATTATGATTTATAAGTTAATCATTTTATAGAATTTAAGCGATCTTGACTTTTGAAAAAAAAAAACTTTAGTATTCTATTCCGCACAGCATCAGATCCTGTCCCGATTTTCTAATAGTGGTATTAGAGTTAACTTTAATTTTATAATTTGATTAAATTGTTTGATTGGTATATGATCTTGAATTTTGGAATTGAATCATAAGCCCTATAAATCAAATTTAGATATGATTAATTTTAAATATGAAAAGTTTAGATTAAAAACCTTTTAAGCATAAACATGAATTCTAAAAATTAAAATTATGAAAATCCTACATTTAATTAATTGATGTCATAATAAGGTCTTGCCACCATAACACTAATTTATAATAATAATGGTTTTAAAAATCCATCCTTTTTTAGCGAAACATAAACACAACATGTATTGAGGGACTACTGGTTATATTGATTTTATTTCTTAATTATAATGGGGTTGTTAATTTTATGCAAGCTGGAAAGGTTTGGTGTTGTTGTGATGTATGTTGCTCCTCTGGATAAGCTGAAAATATGGCATTTAGTTACATTTAAAGGAGATACCAATGACAGATGTAGCTAGGTCAAGAATTGGTATTCACTAATATGAAATTCCTTATCAAGTATAATATTTTCTTTTCACTTTTTATGTTATCACTTATATGTAATTACATTAGTGATAGAAGCTTTGAACTATATGAATGATTGCAATGATTGTGTGGAAATAAATGAAAAGGACGAGATATGAAATGATACCATAGAGATGCATTTAATTTCATTAATGGTTGAAGAAGTGAAGAATGAAAATCAAACAACAACTACCTTTTCCAAATTTGGTTGTAAGAATATAAAGGCATGTCTTTAAAAAAAATTCAATAAAGAGTATAATGATATTCAATTGAAGAATAAATATAACATAGTAAGGGTTAGATTAAAGAATTTCAAGAACTTACTCAAAGAAACAAGAATCGGTTACAAACCCTTCACCGATGGAGTTAATGTTGCAGATGAATTTTGGGAAAGTTTGTTTAAGGTAAAATATGTCTTTGTTTATTAATATATCATATATTTTTTTTCTCATATTTCCTTTTCATCATTATAAGTACATAAAATGACTGACATATTTAAGAAAAAAATGATTCAAGTTTTAGACTTATGTCATATTTTTGGAGATACTATTGCAACTGGTTTGCATGCACATCCATCCACTAAATCTCCATCGAATAGTAAAAAAACAAAACATAGAATTGAAGTTGATAAAGATTGCTCATATGATGAAAAATGAGATCAAGTTATAAGCTTTCCATCCAAGAAAAAGAATTCTCCTAAGAATAAGAAATAAAAAAGACACATTTTAACATTTTAGAAAAGGTCTTGATTATAATTGGTGAACATTCGAAAAGAAAGAATGATTTACTTGAGAACTTACGAATGAGCAAGGCAATCTTCTTGAGCTTATGTGATGAGTTGAAGAGCTTAGGAGGCTTAAAGCCAATAAGTCATTTGATTGTAACGAAACAAGTGACAATTTTTTTTATGAATATAGGGTATGATGAGACAACTAGAGTCAATACAAAAGACTTTCAAAATTCGAATTGAATAATTTTGAAATACTTTCGCAAAGTTTTATATGTAGTTAATCATCTTACAAAAAGGGTCATTACTCCACCCACCTTTACTAATACACGTCCTGAGATAAATATAATTCAAACCTCTTTCTATATTTTTAGGTACAACCATATATTTAATTACTATTTTTATTATGTTCTTATAATTAATAATTATTTTAATAATGTAGTTTTATATTTTAGGATTATATGGGAGCATATATGGTACACATATTGATGTCCATGTTCCAACCAATGAGCAAATACCATATAGGGATAAAAGAACCTATTTAACCAAAAATATTATATTGTGTTGCTCATTTGACATACGTTTCACAAATATAATGGTTGGATGGGAAGGTACTACAAATGACTCTTAGGTTCTTTTAGAAACAGTGACAAATTCAACGATATAAATTTCTATGCTTCCATAATGTATTTTATTATTTGAAATAAAAATAGTAATTAAGATTAATTTTTAATAACTTTTTGTTAATATTATATTCTTTAGATGTTAGTTAAGTTCTATTTGGTTGGTTCAAGCTACACCAATATGCCTGGATTTTTTTTTACCATATCTAGGTGAGAGACATCATTTGCAAGGCCATAGAGGGAGAGGAAGACACTTATTTAACTATAGACATTCTTAATTAAGAAATGTTATTAAAAGATATTTTGGCGTTCTAAAAATAAGATTCCTTATATTTTGAAACATGTCGAGATATGATATGAAGAAACAAAAATATATTGTTATTACTTGTTATGTTATACACAACTATATTAGAATACATGGACAAAGAGATAAGTTATTTGACAATTATGTTGAAAATGAAGAGCAATTAAGAGAAAAGAAAATAAAGATGCAAGTTCTTAAGTGGAGTATAATATTATTCTAGCACAATTTCAAAGTATGTCTTGGAAGCAAAATGAAATTGCTAGATAAATGTAGAATGATTATATTAGTTCTAATTGATTTATGTTTCTTTTTGTAAATGATAGTACTATTATATTTTGAAAAATTATAATAAGATGGGCATCTTTTATTAATTAGAATGATTTAATGTAAATTTTATAGTTTGTAGAATTTTATTATATAAAATTAAAAATTTCTTCAATTATATAAATATTCATACATTTTGTTTCTAATCATAATGAGAATTAATTAAATTAAGAATATAACTTGATATATTAAAAATAATTTAATTACTTTTAACATCTAAGAGTATAATTAAAAAAATAAGATGGTAAAATCAAGTATGTTTTAGTTTTTTTAGTTTTTTATTATAAAATTAACCAAATAAGTTTTTGTTTTCAATTTTTTATTTCGAATCTCAATCAAATAAGTTTTTAATTTTTAATTACAACTTTCATTAATGCTATGCTTCAGTTGACTAGATATTTGATACAGTATAATGGACAATACAATGGAAGCATTATTACATTACACTGTTTATTTTTACAAGCTTTTGTTTTCTTGTATTTTTCAGCGTAATATAGCATTTATTCTATTGCAATTATGCTGAGTAACATAATAAATTAAATTAGTATTATTGTCTAAACCACCCCTTACCATCAACTACACATGAGCTTCTTCTGTAGTTTTGGATGCAACACTTTTTCTTATCATTAATATCACCATTATGCAGCTACGGATTGTGGCTCAATTGGCTGTGCAGGCTGGGTATGTGGGAAGAGCTCTTAGGTTCGATCCCCTTTAAACACACCCGCTGGGAGGGGCGAGGAGCCTTAACTGTGACGAAGCCCCGACCCGGATTAGTCGGCCCAGTGGGTTCAAATACTGGTGATGTAAACCTAAAAAATATCACCATTATGCTTCCTATCATTAGCTGCACCTAATCACCATGCCTCTTTTGTTCGTAGCCATTCACTTCCAATCGTCATAACTCTCATAAAGCCATAAAAGAAAACAGGTATCTAACGTTCTTTTCTTATGTTCAGGAATGAATTATGTTACTTATTCTTTATTTTGTTAAAGCGTTCATATTTATTGGCTATAGAAGAGCAGTAGAAGGAAATAATAAGACTAAGACCAACTAAAATACATTGACCAAAAACCATTACAAAATATTATTCTTTTTAAATCTTTTAGTCAATACCTTATTATTATTATTTTGGAAATTAAGGAATATTATTACAAGACATCAAACCAAAACCATTACAAAGTATTATAATTAATACACTTGACAAGATACTATCAAAAGCAACTAGGCTTAGTATACAGGGCCTAGCAAAATCTTAAAATAAAATCAATCATCATTTGAATACATCTTAGAGACTTGAATTACTAATGAATATTCCAATTGATTTTAATTCCTTAAGGTGTAGAGTTTGGAACTCTTGATTGTCAACACCAACCTTATCCAATTATTGGTCTTTAGTCTAACATCTTTACATGAAGTGCATTGCCTTTTAAACAACTTCAAATTTCTTTCCGTCCAAAAGGAGCATAGAGTACATCCAAGGCATAAATATAACACCATATATCTGATGTACTGAATAACTGATCTTTAACCTATGACTTGGCAATTTAAGTTTCATCAAGTTATAATGTCATTCCATATCCATTTGGAGAAATGGAAGTCAAAGAATAGATGGTTAATGGATTCATCAGAGCCATACACAATTGAAAAAGAGTTGAGGTATTGGTAACACCTGCAATTCTATCCAATGTAGATAGTCTTTCCCTCATTATTAGCCATAAGATAAATGAGACTTTTGGAACCTACAAATTGTTCCAAAATAAGAAATGCCAAAGGAATTTCATAGTTATTTCCCTTATGGAGTTCATACATGAATTATTAGAGAAAGTACCTGAGGAGTTCCCAATCCAATGAACTTTATTCTCCATACTAAGATTGGGGGAATAAGAAATGAAGATTTTTGGGAAAATTCAGCTTACCTATTATTGCATTCCTACCTGTCGTCAATGATTAGTTCCTTAACTCTTCCAACGTTTTGATAAAGGTACCTAATTCTTGAAAAGTTAGGTAGTTGATTGAAAGGGCCAAGAGGGCTTCAGTTATTGGTCCATAACTATATGTGACCACTGGGCATGGCAAATGTGGTCTAGCTCAACTTTGGCCCTGGTTGACCGGGCCACGGCTTGAGATTACTTGGTCTGACTCGTGGCCCAACTGAAAGGTACAAAATGATGTCGTTTTTTTTTAAATAATAAAATTAGGCCATGTAGGACAACCCGGGCCCGGGCCATTTCCATCCCTAGTGAACACCATTGCCTATCTTATAGATTAGCAAGGGACTCCTTTAAGCTTCAAGATTTGCATCATACTCCAAGATGAGTCTCTCTTTGGTTTGATGGTTCAAACACTCTTATTTCTTAAGTAGTGCTCATTCATCCACTTCACCTAAAGGAATTCCGTATCAATCATAAGCTTCCGAAGCCTTTTTGCTATAAACACTTTGTTGACAAGTTGAATAGGTCTTATACTTAAACCCCCCTCATCTTTGGTACATAAATATCTTTCCACCTAACCTTTGCAAAAGGTTTGATATTCAAGTTCCATGTTCATAAGATGTCCTTAAAGAGCTTTTCAATGTCCTTACTTAAACTCTCAAGAAGCTAAAGATTGGTAGATCAATAAATCTGTAGGTTATTTAATACATAATTAATGAGTTAAAGTAGGTTATTTGATACATAATTAATGAGTTTTAACCTACCTGCAAAAGAGAGACATTTAGAACACTAATTCTTAATTCTAACCATATTAAAAAGTAATTGGCAGTTAGAATAAGATGTTCTCTTTGAGGAGATGAGTGTTCTTAAGTGAGTAATGGGGGGTGGGGGATTTAATTGCTAAACCTGAGATTCCAATAAGGTTGTGAGCTATAGATGAAGCATCAATTGAAATCATCATAAAGTTTTTCTCTTTATTGATGGAAAGCCCAGAAAGAGTACTAAACTCATATAAAACTTTATTAAACATTTCAAAGAAGTTGGACTAACTCTACATAACAAGAGTAAATCATTAACAAAGGCTAGTGTGAGTGATTTCTAATCCTTTGCAATTTTTGTAGAATTTGAAGTCTCTCAGCTTGCTAATATTTCTCTAAATTATTCAAGATAGCACTTTTGTACAGATGGGGAACAAGTAAGGGAAAAGAGGCCTCCTTGTCTTATCCCCTTGGCTCCCTTAAAATAATGAGTAACTTCTTCATTAACAAATACACCATAAGAAGTGGTAGTTAAGCACTGTTTGATCCATAAGATAAAGAAGGCAAAAAAGCCAATAACTTTAAGGATAAGGAAATGAAGTTCTAATTAACCATGTCAAATGCCTTATGAATGTATATCTTGATGACACAGTTGTTCCCTAGGCTCTCTAATTTATAATTCTGAGCAACTCCTGAGTAAGCAAGATATTATTACCTATGCTCATTCATTTAATGAATGCAGCTTGAGCATGATTAAAGAAAGATGGTAGAGCCTGTTTAAACCTTAAAGATAACATTTTGGATACAATTTTGTAGAAGGTGAAGCGACAAGAGATAGGCATGAACTAATTCATAGATTTTAGGCTCATATTTTTAGGAATAAGGCACAAATGAGTACTATTCTATATAAATAACATTACAGAGTAAGAGAAAAGTTTTAAGATAGTTTCACAAGCAAAAGTCTTGATGGAATTCTAAGACTTTTGAAAGAAGTAAGCATTAAATTCATTAGGCCTTAGAGCTTTATTGGGATTAAGCTTAAAGACCACTCTCTCAATATCATCAATGGTAAAAGCTCTGGATAGGAGCTCATTATATTCAAAAATAAATGATTAGGAACTAAAGCACTAATTGAATCAACTGAGGGATTAATACCTAAAGGAGTTCCTAAGATATCCATAAAGTAGCTCCTAGTATATGACAGAGCTTCCTCTAATTAGAAATCAATTTTATGCTTCAGTCCACATTTCAGTTATTTTATTGCTTATTCTCTATGTTACTAAGGATCGATGAAAGAAGATGGAATTACATTCTCCTTCCTTAATCCAATGCACTAATGATTTCTAAGCAATTAGAGAAGAGTGACACTCCAATTCTTTATTAGACATCAAATGAGCATGCTTCTTGTTGGATCCCGTTTCCGGAACCCAACCGCCGTAACAAAACGGAATCACAAGTCGAAGAACCAAAAGCGAAAGAATCGAAACACAAAGAGGCGGAAACGAAATGGAAACGAATCGAAGACGAATCAAATCAGATCGAAGGCAAATCGAATCAAGTCAAAAAGGCGTACGAATCGAATCAAAGCAAACAAATGGTTCAATCGAACCGAA
>JANIJF010000002.1:46866538-46877369 GCA_024520955.1 Erythroxylum bequaertii
CTATCTCATTACTACATTATGCGTTGTGTGAATTAGTATATGTTTGTTGTTTTGTTTGCTTAAAGACAAGCAAACGTTTAAGTAAGTGGATGTTGATAAGTGTGAAATGCATCGTATTTTACGGGTATTTATCTATTTATTCAATTGTTTATTATGTATTTTTGGTATAATTGTGTTAGTTTGTGAATTATTTGTGTTTAAGTGTTTTTATAGGTTAGTACAAGCATTTGAGCTTAATTATTACGTCTTTAAGGTACCTTAATGTGTTTGTTAGTGTTTCAGGGTCAACAGCAAAGAACAAAGAAGTTTCAAAGAGACTTAGACCAAAACAACGACCCACGATCGTGGCCTATCTGCCACGATCATGACAGAAGCATAAGACTTGGCCCACGATCGTGGCCTGCCTGCCACGATCATGACAGAAAGGCCACGATTGTGGCCTACGTCGGGTAAACACCTAGACACATAGAAAAGTCAAGTTTTGAGAGATTTTTCAGACTTTACAACCCTAAAAAAAACCTAGGGCTACCAGAACACATTAAGTATATAAATAATGAGACAAACTAAAGGAGTCTTCTTGCATTAGCCACCATCACAAAAACCTAGAGAGAGTTCATCGAGAGATTGAGAAAGAGACAAAGGAAGAGAGACGTGGAGAAGAAGCCTACACGAAGTACTTCCTAGAATAAGAGGTTTATTGTCGTTGTTGCCTCCATCATCCATTCGGATCTATTTTCCAATGTATTTCCATTTTTATCTATATATAGAATTGGAATAGCTGTTGAGATAGGATTTATGAATGTTGAGGATTGTCTAAACTCACCTTTGTGTTATTTTTATATTTGATTCAATAAAAATTTGATTGTTTATGTGAATTGGATTCGTTGTGATTGATTTCTGCATTTTCATAAATTGGTAATAGACTGAGAGGGTGAACCAATGAAAAATAATTAAATTGGGCTAATGAGAGTTGGGTAATTTAATAAGAACGAGAAATCAATAAAATTGGTAATTGTGTGACGAAAGATCTCACATAGGTTCTGGTAGTCTAGTGGAAAACTTCAGATTTAATTAGGGTTTGGATAAATTGTGAATTGAGAAATTGTATTTTTCCATAATCTGATTAGGGTTTATATTTAGGGCTTTTGGTTATAACTTGAGAAAGAGTATGTTGGATCCCGTTTCCGGAACCCAACCCGATTGCTCTGATACCACTCATATTGGGACCCATTTCCGGAACCCAACCCGATTGCGAAAACGAAATCGAAATCGATCGAATCGACTCAGAAGGCATAAACCAAAGAACGGAGTCGAAGCAAACAAATCAAAAGCAAACGCAGACCGAAAGAGCGAAGCACAATGCGGAAGCGAAACCGAACGAACGGAACGGAAAATCATAAGGCGGAAGCAAATCAAAGAAACTATGCAATCGTATCGAAAACAAACCGAAGGCTCGGAATCAAAGCGAAATCCAAAGCGAAACGAATCGAAACAAATTCCCGACATCCGAAACAAATATCTGGAATCCCCAAAGGTGTTATAAAGAAGATAGACAGGAGTATAAGAGATTTCATATGGCATAGACACAATTCCAATATGAAGAAACTTTCTAAGGTTAATTGGAGTACTATTTGTCTTCCAAAAGAAAATGGTGGCTTAGGGATGAATTTAACCTTTAGAATGAATAAGCTTCTGTTAGCAAAACGACTATAGAGACTCTGTTGTGATAAGGAAAGTTTTTGGGTCAAATAGGTTCATATGTTCCATGTCAAACACCGCAGCATATGGTCGATTTCTCTAAAAACTTCTCCATCATACACTTTTCAATAAATGTTACTCACCAACTCATTTATGCATCCTCATGTCCAGAACTATGTCAAAGATGGGCAAAACACCAACTTCTTGTTTTACAATTGACATTTACCAAGACCTCTATGTAACACTCCACTTTTTCTTGTTTTGAAAGGCTTAATTCCAGAAGATACCAAGGTGCAGGTACTCATTCAAAATAATAACTGGGTGCGGCCATTCCATATGAGCAGACAAACTATGCCAATTGCGGAGTAGATGCCAACTTATATACTAGATTTGAAGTAGGCAGATGAAGTTAGATGGGAGTTACACTCATCATATAAATTTATAGGGCAATCGTGTAAACAACTACTATTTGGTTCACTCACCAGATTTCCTTTTCACAAGTTGATATAGGGATCTAAAATTGCACAGGCTCACTCATTTATACTCGGATTAGCAGATAGGAAGAAATTGGGAACTAGAGACAAGATAAAATTTCTGATTCCAGACAGATCTTGACCCTTATGCAGTGGGGAAGTTGAGTCTTTAGATAATTTCTTTTTTTGCTGCTCTTGCACAAGATTGATATAGGGTAAGTTTCTTTGCATTTTTAATCTACTTGATAAAAATATTTCTTGGCAAGACTGTTTACAGTAGGTTAATGATTTAAAATGGAATAGTAAAATGGATCATAGAACATTCAAGATTGGCTTTGCCATGTTAGTACATTTCATTTGGAGAATGAGAAACACCAAGATCTTTAGGACAATAGAAGGATACATGAAATTAAGCTGGAATGAGTTTTATCTCAAGCTACAGATAACTATCCTGTCAGCACCCTCTCTGCAAGATATTTCTGATCGACTCAGGCAACAGTTGAGTATTTAGTAAGAGCTAGTACTTAGTTAAGAAAAGTTGTGTAGTTAGCTATATATTTTGTATAAACTTTAAGAGTTGTATATCCTCCTATATACTTTCCATGTTTTTTTTGATTGAATATATTCCTTACTTAACTTCCAAAAAAAAATATTCCATGCGTAAGTTTATAGTTAATGTTGTAGATAAGGAGCGTCAAATAATCAAGTCATATTCCACATTATCATATGCGTGGATTACTACAAATTTAAAGTAAAATAAGAAAATATTTTAAAATTAGTTAGTTAATTAATGAATTAAAAATGAGAAAACAAATGATTTTTTAAAATAAAACAAAGATGACTTTGATGGGAGATTTTGCTATAGTAGTTTAATATACCTAACTATTAAATCTTTCTAAGAAATATTATTTCTCTTACGAATTTTGTTGAACAACTTCCACTCTTCATAAGGTAGATTGTTATGAAAATATTCACCATAATCAAATTCCAATAGATGGTGATTTTATAAAGAAATTAATAAAAATCTTTTAATCTCTATTAATAAGGCTAATATAAGGAAAGTATGGAATTTAAGAATTGGCAAAACATTCAAGTTCTCGATGACTCGCTAATTTTTCCTATCAATGACTAAGAAATGGGGCCACCTTTAGCAGTGGATTCTAAAGACAACTACCAAATTTAAAGATGATTTGGTAGGCCTAAAGTATAAAGGCTCTTAATACTTTCAAAATAAGCTACGTTATTGATGTGAGTACAATTAGGCAAGCAAATGATCTATTACATATGCCTAATGGATCAATTACAAGAGCTAGAATTAATAAGATTAAAGAGCCTTTCAATTAGTATGCAGATCAAGTTTCAAAGAGCATGTCAAAAACTACTTTAGAAGCTTATTTAACTAAAAGAAAGACCGAGTATTAGTTAACATGATCCAAGGTAAGAATAGAGAAGAAGTTGAAGTAGAGGATTCATCTTGGCATAATGGAGCCTCACCCAAAGGTGTAGGTCAACCCAAGTCTCTTTATGAACATGAGAAGATAAAGAGCAAGCTAAACATTACCTTATAAACACATATATGCTAAGTCATGTTAATGTCATAATTAGTTCTTGAAGAGATAGCTAACATATGAGTAGGTCATATTCCATGTCATTTGAATTAAAATTTTAGTATTAAATATGATTTGGAATATAATTGTGTCCTAGGCCCGTGTTCACCACTAAAATCCTAATTCTATATTATTTAAAGAGCATTTAGAAACATACTAAGAATTATTGGATTTTTTAGTAACTGAGAGTTAGTGCTTTTATCCCTTATTCTTGGTTGAGTGTCATAACTAATCAAATAATTCTGTCATTGTGGTGTTCAAAATATTATGTAAACTTGGTTCTTAATTTTTTTGATAATCAAGGGGTTATATCTCATAAATTGGTTTAGCTTTCTTGGTAATATCTCGATCTTGTTCAAGTTCCTTAAGCTTTAATATTGGGTAGATGTATATTAATTAATATTAGAGCCTAGCTCTAAATTAGGTTTAGTTGTCCTCTCGATTCATATCATTTAATTTGAATTATATTTTTTCATCTACATTTTTTCCTTATGAATCCTAATTTTCCTTTTGAAACTTCTTATTGTTTCTAAAGTTTCAACCAAAATTAGATTTTATCATTTATCATTTTAAGTTTTAAGTTTTTCCTATCTCTTCTTTTTTTGTTAGGGCTCTTCTTTATTTAATTTATTGTTTCATGTCTTTCATATCAAATTGTTCCAAACTAAAAAATTATACTATTATTTGATCAAAATTTTATGATTATGACATAAAAATCCAATTTTTGGTTCATATATCTACATTAGTGCAATCTTAGTGATCCTTAAAATTGTTCTCTATTGCAATATTGTTTAATTAGTTTGATTCCTATTAAAAAAAAAAAGAAAGGAAGTGCATATATAATTTCATAAAGAAATTGATCCAAATATATATATTTTTTCAATTGTGCAATCAATTATAGTTATTCTTATCGATGAAATTAAACAAAATCAAAGTTATTTGAACTAATTAAATCATCACTACTGTTTCCTTGTTTCATTTAATTCTCATGCTTCTTTCATAACTTGCAAATTGTTTCTTCCCTTAACATTGGTTTTTTATTTTTTATTCTAAATTTTACAAGGTTGTAATCTTTGAATGAGTTTATTTAGTTATTTAAATAGCTTAAGAAGGAAGCAAATAATGATAAATTAGCACCGAGAAAATCCAATAAAAGAATGAACATGAGTAGTTTGATACCTTTTCAGAGTGCACATATAAGTGAGTCATTTTACTAACTTCTTGAAACTTTTTAATAATTCTTTTAAAGATGGTTCAGTACCAAAGAAAGAAAAAGAAAATGTTCTTTATATAAGCTATGAAACGATAACTTGGGAGGATGAATATGATGTATAATGATATGAAAGACCTATTGGAGAAGCAACCCCATCAAATTAATGAATTATAAAGGAAAAAACAATATTGATTCCCTAATAAAGGGAGGCATGCTAAATGAAATCCAACACTCTAATAGAAGTTAATGATGAGAATGATGATTTAAGTGTTGATAAAATTAACCTAGCATCTGAGATTGAAGGGGATATATTTAGGCCTAATAGATGAATTAGATATAAATGGGAGATTAAAAGAGAGAATAGAGGTCAATATGGAGTCGATATAAATCTTTGCAGTATAAAAATTAAAATATTTTCCTTTAAAGGTGGAAACAATATATAAGCTTATTTAATGTGATAAGAATATATAGTTGATATTTATTGCCATAAATACTTTGAGCAGAAGAAAGTAAAGCTAGTCATTATAGAATTTACTAATTATTCTATTATTTGGTAGTATCAATTGGTAACTAATAAGAGAAGGAATCATGAAAGAGATTTATAATGAATTGAAAGCTTTTATAAGAAGGAGATTTATTAATCATTATTATAGAGATTTGTGTCACAAATTACAAAGTCTTTTTCAAAGTACAAAAAGTATTGATAATTATCATAAGGAGATTGAAGTAGCCATCATTCAAGCTAATGTAAAGGACGATAGAGAAGTAACAATGGCAAGAATTTTGAATGATTTGAGTAGAGATATAGTTAATATGGTAAAGCTATAACACTATATTGAGTTATAAAAGATGACGCATATGACTATGAAGGCAGAGAGACAATTCATATAAACAAGATACAAAGGAGTATTAACGTACCCAACTGATCTTAGTAATTCTTAGTGCCTTAGTTGAAAGAGAGAAGATAGAGTTTCTTCTAAGACAAAAGTTGAGCCATCAAAACTACATAGGATGTCTATAATAAAGTTAAAAGGTAAAATTAGTTCTCAATCCCCTCTTTTTTAGAAAATAAATGAATTGATTAATAAGATAAGAGTACCCGCGTCAAACTTTCAAAAATAAAAGTGATAGCTAAAATACAAAGTTTACAAAACCTAAGCCAGTAATTATGAGTTTATATCCTCATTTATATCTTTAAAAATAATGGAATTAGCTATTTTGAACCTTACAAGGCTATACTTTAGTACATATTAACTAGTTTCTCTTTGGTTTACTTTCGAGCATCTATTTGCTATTGGAAAGTGGAACAAATTTAGCAATGTGATCTTAGATGCTAATGTTTGAGCCTTGGTCTCTTTGTACATTATTTGTTAAGCTCAAAATAGAATTCATCTAATTGTTACAATAATAATATACTTGATAAGTGATCTCTAATCTATAAAATCAGTTCAACAGTGACTTACTCCTTCTTCTTAACACCTCAAAAAGTTTTACAAATATATTTTTAATCCTCTTGCAATAGAGATATTATTTGTTATTTAAACATATGAATTGTATCTCAATGCCCAAATAAGAGAGTTATGATCATAAGGGACGATGGAGAGGTGGAGAGTGAGATTGATTTCGATGAAAAAGAATCAATTCAACCATATGATGATTTTGGTGATATTTAACATGTTATTAAAGGTTAAATGGTTATTACTGGGAGAACATTAAGTATTCAAACTAAGGATGTTGAACTAGAGCAACAAAAAGATAGCATATTCCATATTAGGTGTCATATTAATAACAATGTATTTAGTATGAGCACTAATGGAGGAAGTTGCGTTAATGTAGTTTGCACCATGCTAACAGAAATGTTAAGGTTTCCTATTATGAGACATTTAAAGTCATACATGCTTTAGTAGTTTAATGAATGTGGGGATTCCAAAGTGAACAATCAGGTTTTGATTTCAATTTCTATTGAGAGATATAAAGGTGAGGTACTATATAAAAAAAATACTTATATAGGTTGGATACATTCTATTGGGAAGGCCACAATAATATAATAGAAAACTTATTTATGATGACTTTAAGAATAGGTGTAAATTATAATGGATAACAAGCCAAATACTCTTGTACCTTTATCACTCAGATATTTGTATGAGGACCAAGTCAAAATGAGAAGAGAACGAAGAAAGAAAAAGAAGTGAGAGCAAAAAAAGAATAGTGAGAGTGAGTGGTTCAAAAGAAAAATAGTTATTAATGAGAAAAATAAGAAAAAAAAGTGGGTTACTAAGTAAAAGGGAGTGATATCAAAAGTGAGTTACTAACTGTTATGTTTCTTGGTTATATTATTCATACAAAAGGTATTCAGGTAGATTAGGAAAAGAAGGAATGGATAAAATTATCAAGAAATCCATAAGCTTTAATTAGGGCAGTGAATAGGAGAGCATATTAAATGTTATTAAGGAAAGACTATATTTAACACCTTTATTTTCATTACCTGAGTTTAATATAATTTTTGAGATTGAATGTGATACTTTATGAATAGGTATTAGAGCTATTATGATGCAAGATAACAGGCCAATTTCCTACTTTAATGAGAAATTCAATAGGAAATCATTAAACTATCCAACTTATGACAAAGAGTTTTATGTATTAGTGAGAGCATAGAAGATGTGACAACATTACCTATAAATCAAGAGGTTTTCTATACATAATAACTATGAATAGTTGAAACATCTTTAGAGAAACGTTAATTAAGCAAACTTCATGGTAGATGGATGAAATTCATTATATGTCATCAATTAGAAATAACATAAAGAGAATACAATTGTTGATGGCTTATCTCAAAGTTAAGCTCTTCTTACTTGTTATAATGCAAAGTTATTAGGATTTGAATAAGCGCAGGAATTATATGATGATGACTATAGTTTTGGTAATTTATACTTTTCATATGGAAAAAGGGTGTTCAATATATTTTATATAAATAATGAATCTTTGTTTCATTGGAATAAACTATAAATGCCTAATTGTTATATGCATGAATTATTTGTGTATGAATCATATAGTGGGGGTTTGATGGGTCAATTTAATGTTAAAAATATGTTAGATATGTTATGTGAACATTTTTTATTAGCATAAGATGAAACAAGGTGTAGAGAGTATGTAGTTAGTGCATCACTTATAAAAAATGCTAAATTCATAGATTTTGTCATATAGATTCTATACGCCTTTACTTGTACTAAGTGAATTATAACATGTGTTTTAAGAACTTTGTAGCATAACTATCTAGATCAAAGAAGGGTAAGGACTCTATATTTATGATATTTAATAGTTTCTTTAAGACAGTGCACTTTATTTCTTGTGAGAAAATTATTGATAAATCGAATATTGTTTTCTTGAATATTTTTTAAGGAGATCTTGTGCTAAAAGTATGTTATACCTAATTTGTTTATTTTATAAGAATTCGCCTTAGGAATTATCAATGATGTTAATCAACAAGTTCTTCAATTTATTTTCAATGAATTTGGAAATGACTTTATAAAGAACATTACAATATGAAATGGGTTTGAATTCTTTTAATGAGCTACACGTTCTTCAATCTATTGTCAATAAATTTGGAAATGACTTTATAAAGAACATTACAACATGAAATGGTTTTGAATTTTTTAATGAGCTAGGGTAATAAGTTTTAGTGATAGGGTATAAGAAACTTTTTTACCTCTTTCAGCACTTTCCCTTACGAGAAAAACGTCATCACTGCTTCAGTCACTATATGGCTCACCAGTGGCTAGAATCTTTGATAGAAGAAGCCATTCATGCCATCATTTCTTGAGGCTTTGTTGGGATATATAGCAAAATAAACTTTCTCAGACTCTCTAAAGGTGATAGATTTAGCCAATAAATCCACATGTGAGGCAGGAATTTGATCAATAATAATGGATCTAATGAGAGGAACGTTTGAGGTGGCATTAGAAGGAGCTTCTAAAGTCTAAGAGAAATATTTTTAAGCTTCATTTAGTAGTCCATATTGTGTATCAATTAATAATCCCATTTCATCCTTAATGGAAACCATTATCTTAACACTCCTTATTGAGATCAATGACTTGTGGAAGAAAGATGTATTTTTATTGAGGTATTCTTATCTCCATCCTTTAATGAAGTCACTCTAACTCTTTACTTCCATAGATAATGTTTAAAGATTATATTTTAAGATAGTTTGAAAGAGCCTCCTTTTCCTCTGCAATTAGAGTTTCATCTAATGAGAGTTATAGATATTAAGTTGAGCAATATTCAAACTATTTATAGCTTCATTCACTACCGCTTAGTTTCTCTAATTTTCCTCCTATTAAACATTTTTAGTTCCTCCTTGATACTCTAGATCTTTCTTATATAATGGAATAGTTTCTTCCATTGAATTTTTATATTCAAGCCCCCTAGGATTGCTTCTTCAAAACCATCAATTTCTACAAGATGGTTGTTTGATGTAAAAGAATGACTAAAGTTAGAGGATGTTAGAATATTTTGCACCAAAATTGGATTGTGACCTAAAAATAATTGTGAAAAAATGATGTGCTATTATGGAACTTAGAGATCTATAGTTTATTTCCCAAAGATCTATTAATCTTTTCCCTTAAAAGCCACAATCCTTGTTGTTTATTGCGCTAGGTATAAAAGTGTCCTTCCAATTTGAGCTCAAAAAGTTATAGGAAATTGGTACTATTTCTAAAATCATTAGAGTGGTTTCTACTAGAGAAATTACACTCAACCTTAGTAAGGTGAAGCACATTGTTGAAGTCACTAAGCAATATCCAAAGCAAGTTTATTGAGGCAACATTTTGCTTAAGTTTATTCTATAAGCAAACTTTTTGAAAAGCTTGATTGAATGCATATATGAAAATGATATGAAAAGAGATCTTCTCTAGGATTAAAAAGGTTGTAAGATGAATAAACTACTGCTCTATAATCGATTGAGTGGCTTCCAACCTATCTTACCTATATACAATTACAATCTTCCATGATGATCTCTTTGATGGTTAATGATTAGCTGCCCTTGGTATTTGAAATAAAAAAATTTCTTGGATCTTTACTTTATAAGTTTTATCTTCAAAACATCAACTATGAATTATTTAAGTACTGCTAAAAAATGTTGTGAAACTACCTACTTATTAAGGCAATTGTTCCTTCTAACATTCCAATTTAAAATAGTCACTAAAAATAACTAGCATTGGAATATTTCTTCTTCCTTTTGGATATTCTATTACTTAAAAGCTTGAATCCATTATTTGACGCATGCTTAGGTTGTGCAATTTCTTTATTCTGTAAAAATCAACTAGAGTAACATTACTAGAGGATGGATTTGTCAATGTGATTTTAACTTTCCTCTCTACTTTCATGGTCTAATGTTAAGGCACCTCAAGGAGGAGTCTTTGCTATAGGTTCCAAATTGGTATTAGGTAGAGTTATAGCCTCTTGAGACATTTTAAAATTAGCTAGACTAAGGGTAACTTCCACAGAACTAATTAGATTCAAATTCACTTAATTTAAAGGTTATTTAGACTATGGATTCATGAGTTTTTGATAATATTTAGTAGTGAACCTCCTCCCTATGGGCCTCCAAAGCTTGTCTAGTTTAGATTGGTCAAGTCTCCAAGGGTAGGTAACAAATAATACATCTTCAAAGAGACTTTTATTTTATGGTCAAGAAGTGACTTTTGAACATCCATAATAATACAAAATCTCACAAAGCTTACAATTTTTAAGCTTACTCTACCCAAGTTGTTAAGTCAAAATGACTCTACGTCTTATAAGTTTTGATGAAGAACAAAAAGCAGACGAATGAAAAAGCAGACGGA
>JANIJF010000002.1:46879325-46889615 GCA_024520955.1 Erythroxylum bequaertii
GTCGTTTTAATTCATACCTTGCAATTTTCATAATTCCTTGATTATCTTACTTTAATTTAATTTATTTTCAAATCAATAAATTCTTGATCGTCTGAGTAATTTTTCATCGTTTAATTTAATTGTCTTACGTGTTGGAAAGTTTCCCTTGGGTACGATATCCGGTTCTTACCGATGTATATTACTTATCGACGGGGTGCGCTTGCCTCTAATTGGTCTAGATAGAATTTAATTTATATTGTTCTGTTTGGACTGCAACAGAACGTTTCGTTAGTCACGTGCAAGTCGACAGATAGCCTTCTCCCGGCTGCCCGCTTAAGGCCACGAGATCCTGAGAAATTGGACTCGTTTTATTCACGGTATAAACTTCGGTTTATCCGTTTTGTTCCATGGAACTCTCAAGCCATTTGTTTGTGCATTGCATCTTTGAATTGTTGAGTATGTTGCATAAATTGAGTGTTTTGTATTAATGGTTAAATGGATATGCTGTGTTGATGTGATGATATTTTAACTATAAGTTTTGAGTTCGAATTGCGAAATTGACTAAGAATTTGAGAACGAAGCATTTTATGAATTCATTATGATTTTTATATGACAAATAAACATTTCAACAGTTTTGCTTATTTTTCGTTATAAACTTGTTACCCACGAGCTTTAAGCTCACCCCCTTTCCGTCCCCACCTTCAGGTGTTGAGTAAGAGATGGAGTGAAAGCGAGTCAAGGCATCACTCCCAATTTGCAGATGTTGTATTTTGAGTTAGTTTTGGAAAACACAAGGCCTTAGTCGCATTTAAAGATTTCTAGTTCATGTAAATTTTGTCTTTTGAGATTTTGGATTATTGTTGTAATTATGGCTTGGAATGCCTTTAGAGCTTGTAAAACTCTATTCTTTGATGTTAAGGAATTATGAATTATGTATGGATGATGTTGAGTGGAAGTATGAATTTGCCTATATATATAAGGTTGAGTTGAAATTCGATATACTTGAGGAAGTTATCGATTTAATATGATTATTTTGATTGTGAATTGTTGTTACACATACATATATATAAGTGAGATGTGTTATGGAAAAGGAACATAGAAATGGTATGAGACTTTAAGCTTCGTGATTTCTTTGCATTACGCTCACGTTTGTATGACGATCAATAATACACTTACGTTTTATGGTTTAAGAGTTGGATTCTGGAAACGAGATCCAACAGTTAAGGCCTAACATGTTTGGTATTAGAGCAAGAAGAGATTACAAGGAACCACGCTCAAGTATGATGGTATTTTGTTAAGAGTTGGATTCCAGATGCGGGATCCAACATAGACCGTATTAGGTTAATGGCTCCTTTATCACCCATTAACATGTTCATCTTAGGAACACAGGTCTTAAACGTATAAACATAGGTCTGTGTATAAGCCATGTTGGAGAACACGAGTCTAGGATGGAATAAGGGTCATACAATAGCCTATGTTGATGTTGTGTTCCTCTAAAATCATTCAAAAAGTTCTCTAACTTGCTCCAAATTGCTTGAATTCTTTCTTTCTTCATTGAAATGTTAGAATAAGACTTGAAAATAAAATATAAACCACATCAAGTACCAAATCTTATATAAATAATTAAAATACAAGCAATATACTCACAAAATAATGATAAAAATAAATTCCCAACACTTAAGAATTCGCATTTTCTCAAGCAAATAAATCTTATGACTACTAACTTAAAAAGGTGGCAACTCTAGGAAAGAATTTAATAAATCAATTATATCAATTAAGATTTTATTAATCTAATTGCAAATTTTATTAAATTGTTAGATGTTTAGCTACTTACGTCAAGTCATAATCCTATTCAATTCACTACATAATCCTTTAAACTTTAATTCAACCTTCAATATTCAATCTAATGCATGAAATAAATATATATATGAGAAAGATGTTTCAACTTTCAAACATTATCATAGCCCTTATTAAAAGAAAAAAAAATCACCAAATTTAAATTAACATGGGAGCATTTAATTATTTATTTGAAAAGTCATTTAGCCTTTTGACGCGGAAGTAAATACATCGTCATCAATACTCTCAGTTACTCAATCAACTTTTGATTTCAAATAGCTACAGGTACAACTCTTTAACTTTAACAGTTTGACTTGGTCTGAAGCTAGTCGAGTGAATTTATTTAATGCTCCTTTATTCAATAATTTTTTAACTTTTAACTTTTATTTTTTCTTTTCCATGTGGGAGAATAAAAAATGCTTAAAAAATTCGCTTCCAACTCAATTATACATCCAAATTATATAAAAAGTATCGTAATATAATTTAAGCATCCATTTTTAATTTTAATGAAGTAAATTAAAATTAACTTAATCATTAATACTTACAACTATTTCTATAAACAAAACAAATCATAGTAATGATCGAACTTATTACAGATCATCTTAATCAATCTTCTTTTAAACTTATAGACTTTCTTAAAATTATTCCCTATTAAGCTAATTATAACAAAATTAATAAGAATAACATTTAATTCCTTCTCTCACACTTAAGTCATATATTATCCTCAATTTACACATATATAAGAACAAAAATATATAGAAATTATTATAAACCAGGTAAAGGTAACTAATGCTCACCTGATGATAAAAGATCATTAGCCTTATCCAACACTATCAATATATGTCTTAGGTTAGTAAAATCTAATCTCCACTTTAGCTAGTAAGATGTTTGAATAACTTGAGGAACTATTTCCTATATAATATGTAAAATTCCGTCAATTCTCTGCCTAAATAAGATAAGCATGATCTAATATCCATTACTTTAAAATTGTGTTAAACTAAAAACACATCTAATTTGCATAAACCTAAACTATTACTAAGATCTTGAAAACTATCAAAGTAAAACAAAAATGTCTAAATCATTGAATTAGATCCTAAAAAGTGATAAATTTTATATATATTACTCGATTTGGTCATTAAGCACTTTACCCTGGTGGCTCCCTAAAATTCTTCTTACTATTCAAGGGCTTATGAGTTACTATAAGTAGCTTGTCTTCCTACATAGAATTATAGAAGAAGAGATATTAACATGATATGTGTTATTGTCTCCTAAATGTTTATAGAACAAGTGAGAAGGCAATTACTTTAAATCAAGCTTAAGTGCTTCTTTGTTAGTGGTATGGGTTTGGGCTTTCCTTCTCTTAAGTCCTAGAAAACTAAGCAAGTCATGGTATATAACGTCTCCTTCCAACTTAAATCACACTAGACAAGTTTAGAATCCTCCTCTTTTTCATTAATTCCAAAAGTTAAATATGCTTTCAAAGGGTTAACATAAGTAACTTTAGGTAAGTAATTATGTACAATATAATCAATAATATCTATTTTATAAAAAATGTCATTAAAGTTAAGCCCTTTCAAAGCTTTAAAGATGTTGAAGTCCTTCTTATCATTTCTCACTCTTAATTTCAACCTACCCTTGGCCATATTAATTAGTGCCCTCTAGTATTAGTAAATGGTCCTCAAAATAATAGGAACCTTAGTGTTAAACTGCATGTCTATTAAAAATTAGTTCTCCTATTTTAATAAGTAGATCTTCCATTATCCTGATTGAGTATCCAATGACCATATTGGCTAGTTGGAGTGACACAATTGTAGGCATGATATCTTTTGTTTTAAGCTTTCTGAAAAGAGATAAAGATATAAGATTATTAGTTGTACCTAAATCACATAAGCATTTATGAACATTAGAAGCAAAAAAATGATGTAGACTAACAAAACTCTTTAGATCTTTTAACGTTGAAGGTGGTTTGTTTTACAAGAATATACTACACTCCTCATTTAAAGGTATTATAGCATACTCCTTAAGTTTATTTTTTTAAAGATGATTTGCTTTAAAAACTTCTTATAAAATGACATATAATCTAATGCTTCAGCAAATGGGATGTTAATGTGAAAATTTTTAAGAATTCCTTGCAATTTTCCCCATGCTTCCTTTTTATCAACCATTACGGGGTATAGAACGAGTGGCATATAGGGTTTGAAAGTGGGTTAAAGTGATAGTGTCATACTATTTACAAGTCTGACCTTTGAACTTCAATCACCTTATTATCTTCTTTATGCTTGTTCGACTTTTGCAATTCCTTTTCCTTAGTGGTTACATATTCAAGTGTTTTTTCACTCCTTAGTATGATGGCTCGTACTTTCTCCTTTGTGCTTACCTTAGTATTAATAAGAAGCTTACCTTGATCTCTTTCAACTACCATTTAGGCTAATTGGTTCATTTACACCTTCAAATTATGAATAAATAAATAATTTTACTATATCACCTTATCTAGTTGACCTATATAACTCTAAAGTTCCCCAACTCATCCAATTTTGCATTAATGGTTGACATATATTACATAAGCATCTCTTCCATCCGTTTTTCTTGTAAGGATGGTTGTTGCTAAAATTAATGTCTTTGTTATAACCTAGATAGTCCCACAAGTTTGCTAGCTCTAGCTGTTTACTTAATTTAAATGGTTTCATCATTTAAGGTTATAAGTATCAAAGAAAGGATCATTCTTGATGACTAGTTTTTATTGTATAGGTAGTCATGTAGTTTACAACTTTACAGTAATTTGAGGTAGACTTTATATGTATGCATATAAACGAAGGATTCCTATATATCTAGATTGAGAACTTATCTCCCTATTTCCCCTGTTTAATTTTAACAACACTTTCATGTATTTAGAAATATCCAAAATTTTGAATATCAACTTTGAAGATGCTTGAACCTTACAAAGAGAAGCTTTTGATTTTCTCCTTAAAACCTTAGTTGATAAGTTCTTAGCATATATATATGTGTGTGTGTGTGAGTGTGTGTGTGTGTGTGAGTGTATGTATATATAAAGCTAGCTAAGAACTTATCAACTAAGGTTTTAAGGAGAAAATCAAAAGCTTCTCTTTGCTAGCTCTAGCTCTTTACTTAATTTAAATGGTTTCTTCATTTGAGGTTATAAGTATCAAAGAAAGGAATATTCTTGATGACTAGTTTTTGTTGTATAGGTAGTAATGTAGTTTACATCTTTACAGTAATTTGAGGTAGACTTTATATGTATGCACATATAGGAAGGATTCCTATATATACTAGATTGAGAACTTATCTCGCTATTTCCTATGTTTAATTTTAACAAAACCTTCATGTATTTAGAAATATCCACAATTTTGAATGTCAACTTTGAAGATGCTTGAGCCTTATAAAGAGAAGCTTTTGATTTTCTCCTTAAAACCTTAGTTAATAAGTTCTTAGCTAGCTTTATATATTTGCATCCTAAGCTCAATGTTCTTATATGGAGTAAAGAATCACAACATAAAAGCATCATATACTTGATCCCACTCCTCAAAAGATTCTACTTTAATTGAAAGCAACCAAGCCTTTGTTTGAACTCTCATGCAGTAGTAGAAACATATCTTCCATAGCTCATGTTTATTATAACCATTTAATGGAAGTGGGCGAATTATGTAACAAAATTCCTTAATAAAGGTGATTGTATCTTTCCTAAGTAATCCAATAAAAGTTGGAAGAAAATGAAAGTGAACTTGTTTTATCTCGTAATTCTTTGCTCTCTAACCCAACCTAAGGACTAGCACTAATAATAGGCATCTGACTATATTCAATGCAAAGTCTAGGTGGTTGCAGCTCCCTAACACTGACGACATTGTTTCTACCATTTATGTCAATATTTCAACCATCGATATGATTTATAGCCATCTCTTTTCTCTGTTTTGATTTATTTCATTTGCGCATTCCTTCAATTTTAAGGTCAGTCGAAAATAGATAATCTAAGTTTGCACTATAGGATACTCTTATCATACATCATTTATCTGAAAATAAACAAGGAAAGTTAAGAGTAAAATAAATCTAAAACTAAAACATAGTAATTAAAATAATCTTTAACAATAGTTGTTAAGCCCAAAAAGTTCTAAAAAGACCTATGCTATCCTACTCGCAAGTATACGAGATAGTTGTAGTTGATAACTCAGGGTGGTCTTCCACGGAGGTGAAATTGTTCAACTTAAATTAAGTTTGAATTAAAATTAAAAATTAAAAACAATGCATTCTTAAACATTCTATCCTGATTGTTGAGTGAAAGATTTTAATGAAAACTGTGAAATTAAAATGAAAAGTAGATGAAATAAATTGGGAGCAAAGACAAATAGATTAATCGAAGTTGAAAAAATCTTGAGAATTAATTTCACTAATTTAATCTCCTATGCATGATTAAGGAAAAACGATTAGATTTTTGTCTTACTAAAATTAATAGTTAGGTTCTAAATCGATTTGAATAATGAACTAGTCTAACTTTCGTATTCAACAAGTTATCATCCGAATTAATAATGAAAACCTGACTACCAATTACCACTTAAGTTAATATATTTCTAGTTCTTAACCTAAGTGTCTATAGTTTCTCGATCTGTATTAAACTTCATCTCTTGAATCTTCATTTAACACTAAAATGATGCAAAGTTTGGCCATTCTATTACTTCCATTCAATTCAAAAACCACAGCAATAAATAAGACAATAGATCCGTAACCCAATCATACAAATTCAACTAAATAGCTACATTAATTCTCAAGAAAAGAGATCAGTCCATCACGGATATCACCATATCCATCGTCATTAAACACTTTAATTGCATGTTATTGTCAACAAAAGTATTAAAGCAATAATAAAATAGTGAATACCGAATGGATTATTAAAAGAAATAAAGAATAGTTGGCTAAACTAATAAGAGTATAAGTTAGTTAAAAACAAATAGTAAAATGAAAGAAACAAAGCAACAAATAAGGAATAGAATAGGCAAACAAATCATCGAATGAAATGTTAAACGCCCCACCCTCGCGTGACACGTGCCCGATATCCTAAATGACATCCAAACGGGCATCCCACAAGGGCGACGTGCCCACTTCAGTCAATCATAAAAAATGAAACAATTTCTCCTATTTCCGAACAAATTTTGGGAAACCTAAGCTCAGAATTTCAATTTGCCTTCTTCAGAACTTTTGTTCCCCATTGTCTTAAGTTTCTAATGACACCAAAATCAAGCAATTTGGTACAAAAATCTAAAAGTTATAATCCACACATTATTGGATTGTTATTAAACTAAAATAGTACACTATACTCAACTTCTATCCTGGAATTGAAAGTCTTAGAATCTGAATTAAAATTTGAGTTCTTCAGAAGATTTGTATTTCTATGTCTCTAGTTTATTTAGAAATAAGAATCATCTCATTTGGAGCTCTACCGATCAAGATATCATCAAAATATCGAAGCATGTTCAGTAAAATATCCAATTCATACTCTTTCAATTGATACCCTTATTTGATTCAATCAATCCTTTTCAAATTAATACCAAAAGCTATAAATTATTATGGAGAGATAGAGAAATGTGTTAGGAAACCATTGGTTTAAAAATTAGGTCATTGGTTTAAAAAGGGCACAACTTTTCTTAGAGATATCAGATTAAGGTCATTCTTAGATCGTTTCAAAGAAAACTTCTAGATCTACAACTTCTATGAACATCTCAAAAACAATTTTTTCTTCTATAAGGATCAAAATTTCAAACTAATGAAGCTATCCCGAATGTCCATCCCAAGCAGCATCACCAAATTCTAAAGATCATATCTCTCAACTCTAATGTCCACAAATTTCATACTATATATCATTGGAAAGTTAGAAAAATAATCTACAACTTCCAAGTAGACAACTTTGTCCAATTCAACCTAGATCAATACAGTATTTCCCTTGAATGTCAAAACACACATTCTTATCCCTATGGAGAACTTGGAAGTGAAATGAACAAATTTGAAAAATCATCGACAAAACACAAACATACTTCATTAACATCAAAATATAAGAGTTTTTACAAGGCTTTAATGGGCAGTTCAAGCCACAATACATCAATATCTCAAAATCCCAAAATAAAAAAAGTTACATGAATAGTAATTTACTCAAAATGTAACTAAAGCCTTGTAGTTACAAATCTAGCTTAAAACACAAAAAGAAGAAAATTTTTAGAGTGATGGCTCGATTCTCTTTTGCTCGATCTCTTGATCGTCACCTAGTTATGGGAAGGAATGAGGGTGAGCTTAAAGCACGTGGGTAACAATTTTATAACTATTAACAAGCAAAACCTTCAAAATAATCGTTTCCATTATAAACATTCACATTAATGCAAAACATGCATGCATCACTCTTATCACATATCATGAGTACATAATCACATCAAAATGGTTTAGGTAGATCCATAAACATGACGAACTACATAATTCCACATAATGGTCCTATGCAGTCGTAAACTTGAGGGAGTCTATAAAGGAGCTCCATGCCACTAGCAGGTAGGCGGGAGAAGCCTTTAACTTGGTCAACGTGCACGTGACATACTTGAATGGACTACACCAAACCCGTATAACATGTAATTCATGAATTGAAAATAGTTTGCCCAAATGGCACATTTTGAAAACTTGCTTTTCATGAACATGAAATATTTCAAAAACCATTTCCGAAACATGATTTCATAAACATGTTGTCTTTTAAAAAAAAAAGAATCATTTTCAAAGTCATTTCATAAATCATCAATACAATTCATATATCAAACATATAGCAATTTCTCAATTCATTCAAGAAGCAATAAATGTAACATTTATGATGCAATTAAAATCATTAAACTTCCTTGATTTAAAGAAAACATTAGTGGCTTATTTACTCTACTATAAACATATACCCACCTTGAATTCCTTGCTTAAAACTTTGCTAAAAAATGCCTCTCCTCTTTCTCCTCTTGCCTCTCTTGATTCCCTTCAACAATGGAAAAAATCCCACTCAATAGGGTTTTCAATTGAAAATCCCATAAAGCACAATCACTAAAATTTGTTCTAGAATACCTAAACCCATGCATTCCCTATGCTTCATGAACCAAAATCCTTCCAAAAATCCAAAAGATTCAAAATGATCTTACCTTGATTCTTCACGAAATAAAGAGATCTTTGGCTCAAATGGAAGCTCTTCTCTTTCTCTATCTTTTTCCCTTCTTGAACAACCTCAAAATCTCTCTTGAAGGCTAAGAAAAATCGAAACCTAGCATATTTTCTCTTCTTTCTCTCTTCTCCACTGCAAGTCTCTTCTTTCTCTCTTCTAATTTTGTTTTTCTCTATAAATTCACATTTTTTCTTCTTTAGGAACAAAACAACACTTTATTCTTCCCACTTCACCCTTAATGAGTGTGCAAAGTCCATTTTGCCCTTCCTTATGAGCTTATGGTCTTTCATCCTCAAGTGATCTTCCAAAAATGGCCTTGAATATTCTTATAACCTTAGCACTTTAATTCCATTTACCCATGCAATAAATCCTACTAACTTTGACATAATTAAATAACTCCAAGAATTTAATCTATCAAAACCTCAAAAATTATTTAAATCATGCTTATTCATCAAGAAAATTTTGGGGGCCATTAAGCAAATTGGCACTAGAGTCAAACTTATAACTAGAGTTAGACTTATTTTTGTTATACGTACTAAAAATTTTAAACAAAATTGGAATCAATATTATCTCCATGATATATATCACGTACATTTTTTATTTGTTTAAGATTTTATTATTCTAAGATGTTATTTCCTTTTAAGACTTTAGTTTTTTGGTTTTATACTTATAAGCGGTTTTTTCATTATTGGAATAGACAACCTATCATTATTATTGATCACTCAAAAACCCACTACAATAGAAGGGGCTTTTGGTGACGAATATTTTCATCGCTAAAATCCAAAAATTCTAAAATTAAAAAAAAATCAATATGTAATTCAAATATTATTAGTTAGTACTAAATAAATAAATAAACTTAAAAATTAAACAAAATTTTATACTTACATAATTATTCTGTACTTCTTTAGATGTCCAGCCTTCACCTTCCTTGTAGTGTGTCAGTTTGTAAAGTGTCATCCTATCACACTCTTTTCCATGTAGTTCCTTCTTACTTTGTTTTATAGAAAAAAAAAGAATTGAAACACAATAAATAATATTGTATTTACTGATATAATTATAACTTCTAAACAAAGAACTTATAAATTCTTTTTGTACGACAACAAATGATTTAGAGCCTTGGTTGTGAGGATCTGATTCTGGAATCTGAAAATCTCTCAGGATAAGATATCCATTGCAATTCATAAACTGTTGAAGCCATGGATTTATACTTTGCTTCAACTGAGGATTTTGACACTGTGGTCTGCTTCTTTGTTTTACAGCTAACAAGGGAATTTCCCAGAAAAATGCAGTACCCT
>JANIJF010000002.1:47039093-47054114 GCA_024520955.1 Erythroxylum bequaertii
TAAAATTTGGTGTAAAAATTTGGTGCAAAGGTTGGAGATGGCCTTACAATAAAATTGATGACAGGTAGTTAGCAGATAAAATAAAGCTTCCGAGCATGTTTTGCAAAAATGGTGGTTGACCTGTATTTTGTTGCATATAGTTCATGGAGTGAAACTTGTTAATCATTTAATCTCCTCACTTATTCATTTCTTGTAAAGATTTGAAGGTGCTCCATTCTCACATAAAAGATGTAGCTGATGTACATTGTACTTGATTATTATTGCTGAGGAATAGTGGCCTTCTACTACTTGCCCAGCTGCATGTTGTTGGTTGCAAGACTGAATTGCATCATCTGCTGTATGCTGTAAAAACTGACTTTAATCATGTCGCATGTAAATATGATGGCAATAGTGCTGTATATAATATGTATAATTTTCAGCATATTTGGAAGATCCTTCTTGGTGATTAGCAATCAAAATTCCATTTCCCAATCAGAGAAAATGCTAATTATTGTTTTATGCTTTTTAGTATTCTTCTTTAGATGAATGCTTGTAGTGCTCCTTGCCCTTGCTGTTTCTGGATCATTCACTTACTTTTAGTGGATTAAGCTGAATATTGACCTGGAAAGTCTCTTGAAGCTACATGAAATGCCCAACTGTTTCAAGGGGTTGTAGTTTCAAGTCAGCATTCTGATAATTGCTACTGTGGTTGATTAGGAGATGGGATTTTTGTTGTTTCACAGGATTATAAGCTTTTGGTTTAAACAAAAGGAAGATACGTTTAGCTCAATGAAAACAAAGAAAGCAAGTGCTGTGGAATCCTTCAATGATGTTGCTTATAAACTACATCTTGTTTGCAAACAGATTTTATTGCGTGCGGGCATGTGACCATGAGCTAGTCATCTAAAAGATGCTTACTTACACCCAGGTAATTCTATTTAGCAGGTATTGTGGCAGAAATTTGAGGGTCCTAAAGCAGCTCCACTTTCTTTCTTGGATCGAATTCACAATTTACATGCACAAGATAGTCTTTTTTTTTTCCGAAAGATCAGTCTGGGGATTAACCAGCTGCCTACTTTTGGAATGAAGAAAAAACCTATACCTAACTTATTGTATCTCAAACCAAAGTGTAAACCCCAACCGATGGCATAAGCACACTCCCCATCCAAAGCTTTCCATCCCTCTCTTCCAGTTCACTAACTGCTCTAACAGCCTTTCCCTGACTGTTTTCGAGTATCTGGAGGAGCTTCCCCTCAGTACTGTATTTAACAACTACTCCAAGAAGCTTGCAACCAACGTGAAGCAATACTGGATCTTTATAGGAATTGGGAACCTATGCAAGAATGTTCTTAGCTTGGGATATAGTCCAGACATGCAAGTGTAATATGGCCAGCGCCACCCAAAAGTCGTCATCTTCATTCTGTCTAACATTGTCGGGAAAGCCAGGTACGATGGCTAATACCTCTGAAATACCTGCCTTTTCGCCTTACAGCCATTACTTTCGCGACCTGCATTAGAACGTATCATATGAAAAATGGATCCGAAACAAGACTTCTGAATAAAAGAGAGAGTATTTCTGATGGGAAAAAGGTGTCATGGTGGCATTAGAATATTTTTTTTCTTGGAATTTGGCACGAGTAGAACATTGCATGTAATGTTTTTGTTTCAATACTTTAAACTACACACTGAAAACTTTATACGACTTAGCTTACATTTGAACTGCGGTATGTTATCCTTCCCCATTCTTATCAACGAACTAGGTTATTTTATCTGTTAAAAATGAAGAATAACTTGTGTAAAGTCTTTGTTCTTTTCCATTTTTAGGCAACTGCGAAATTTCAAAAACAAAGAATGGCCATTTCAGTCTGGTTACATACTTGAGTACTTCAAAATGAGCACAGACTCTGTTTTCAGTACATTGCCACACGGGCAGGACTAACCTGCCGAAAAGGTCCTTCACGAAAGATAAGGAAGGAACCGTCTTGGCTTAAGGAGACACCATTGGGGAATCGAAAATTTCTCACGAGGACAGTGGTTTTCTTCATAAGCATCGCACTGGATAAAGTTCCTGAAAACAAAATACGATGTTGATAGCAATGCATAGGAATTATTTAATAGCATTTTAGCCAAAAAGTACAAAGAAAAAACTGCTGTTACACAAATATTATTATAGATTATGTGAATCTCCAATAAGTTTGGATGATGAAGTCAATGCAAAAATGTTTCAACATGGGGAACGTCATGTAAGTGTTCTGACTTCTTAGTCTAGTCCAAGAATGTTTCACGAAGTTTTCATTCACATTGCGAGAAGAAATCACAATGGCTGTATGACATATAAAGAAAAGCTCAGGTGAAGATGGGGACGCCAAAAATAGACCTGTTGTTTCAAATGTTGGCAAAACCAGTCCAACTCTGACCATCCCAGAACAGAACCCTGCAATCAGGAACTCCGGTATAGATTCCAACGATCATGAGGGTCAACAGTCACGCTATCAGGACCCTGGACTGGATTTCAAGAACTTAACTTCGGAATTTCGCAACAAGTTAAGGTTGTGGCCTGTCAACCTTGTGAGCCTTGAAGTATGTGAATCCGAAGATTGCGCTATGCTTGAATGGATCGTTCAAAGCTGAAGTACACAGCCAGGAGGATCAACACCACAAAAATCTTCTCCGGAGTCATTGCCGTGACATTGACGGCTCGGTGAGAAACAGAGAATCTGTAACTAGAGCTCTATTTAAACAAGCTTGTGTTGGTGTTGTGTGAGACTTCGTTGGACAACTAGAACTCCACTTACCAAGCTTTTGCTTGGACTGGTAGAAAAATTCTCTTTGTTCTATTTCTCTTCAAAAAAACCCAATGGTGCTCTTAACTCTCAACTTATTTAGTTGAAAAATTATGTTAAAATTGCCCGTGAAATTTTAGATTTTGGGAGAAGATAATATTTAAATATTATTTACCAGTTTTTTAAATGCACACAACAATAATTTAATAGTCTTTATTTTGGATTGATTACACAGTATTTAACATTTTCTATAATGATATTATAAATATTCAACTTTTTGAACAATATTATTAAAATATACTTTTTAAGATAAAATATATTTAAATTTTAAAATTTTACTCAATTAATTAAATACGTAAAATTTTAATTTGTTATAACTATAGCATATAGTATTATTTTCCTGTTAATATTTTTGATATAGGATTAAATTGGTCTATACCCCGTTCGACTTTCATATAGTATATAACAATGTTTTAAAAATCGGAGTAAGGGCCCGTTTGGTTAAGCTTTTATTAACAGAGCTTTTATTATTAGAGTTTTTGTCAGTAGAGCTTTTTTAAGAAAAGCTTTTTTTAAAAGCCAGTTGACTGTTTGGCTGTCAATTAAAGAAACAGCTTTTTAAAAAGAGCTTCATACAGTAGACTGTTTAGCAATATAAAAATAAAAAGCACTTTTATTAATTTTAAGATTTAAAAGGTTCAGCCAGAATTAGAAATTGGCTAAATATTAATTAAAATTGAAGAATTTGAAATATGATTGAAATAGATTGTCCTTACATATTGAAAGATTTGAAGTTAAAATGAAAAAATTGTTAAATAAAAATTAATTGATTTATTTTAGTTTATAAAAATAATTTATAAAAATTAACTGATAAATTAACCGATTTTAACAACAAGAGTTAATAACATTAATAATAGAGTAAACAATAAATTATATTTATAATAAATTAACATTTTGTGTATTTAACTAATAAATTTTTTTATTAATATTACAAAATTAAATTAAATTTCAAAATAAATTTTTTTGTTACTTTTTATACACACTATTCTCAATTACTCGGTGAAAAGTACGTATTTAGGAAGAACCTTCACTTTTCTTCTTCAAATTTTTGTAAGGTGTATTTCTTTAAGAGGCATGCTCATTCATTGTTTCGTCATATTGTTTTATTTAGCATTTTTAAAGCATAAATTTAGAAGTATACTTGGACTTTAATTATTTTTATTAGAATTAAATAAAATCTCCACGTAACTTAATTAGTATTTGATAAGTATCTACCTATTTATATGATACAATCTTATTTTAATTAGACTTACTTTTTTTCGATAATTAAACAGCTAATGTAAGTTCAAAACATACAAATTTATATGGTTGGGTCGGCTGTGCTAGGCTCAGGCTCAGGACGTTCAATTCATGCATTCACGGCCCATTCATAGGAGTTAGTCTCCCATGTAAACACAATGATCTACATGAAGACCTAAACCTAGTGTCCACGCCATATATATAAGGTACTATTCTACCATGAGACAGGTACGAGATTACAACCCTAGCTTTCTCTCTATTCTCAACAATCAAAACTTAGACAAAAGACTAACTTGAGCGTCGGAGAGGCCTTCCGGGTACCAACCCCCGGTGTGCCTTTATCTGTTTTGCAGGTATTCAGAAGCCAAGATCACACAGCATTATGGATCCAAACAATGATGTTCAGCCCCAGCAAAATCCGACTGAACCAAGGTTTTTGTTTGTCAAGGTTATCATACTATTCTCCTCCTATCGTTTTCTCACAGGAATACACACTAAACCATGTAAATTTTTGTGCTTTTTGCTTCATTTGTTTTCTTCTTATATTGTTCCATTTACATGACAATTGGTATCATAGTTAGGGATTCTTTATGAATCTAGGGTTTGCTATCATGGTGTCTTTCTACATATTCAATATTAGAAATTCAATGAATCAAATGATTTCACTTGAAAATGAAGGCATTTTTTTGTTCAATAGGGATATGCAATAACATTAGAAGAAGAAGAAGAGGATTTGGAAGCGTCAGATAGTTAAGAGATTTCGTCTGAAGCACAAACTGCTATATTGTTGAGTTTAGGAGATGAAGTTTTGAGAGAGGTAGTTGATAAAACAGTTGTTTCATCATTATAGAAATGACTTGAAAACAAGTATCAAAAGAAATCCTTAATGAATTTGTATCTAAAGCAACGTTTGTATATCTTAATGATGGCAAAAAGTACATAGGTAAAAGATAACTTTGATAATTTTAATCAAATCATCATAGATTTACAAGGTGTTGGAGTTAAAATTGAAGATAAGAATCATGCTATAATCTTTTTGTATTTCTTACCTAATTCATATGAAAACTTTATTGATATTATATTATATTATATGATAGAGAAACTAGTGGTATTAATGATGCTATGCAATATTTATAAAAAAATGATGCTATGCAATCCAAAGAATTGAAGAAAAATGACTCTAATATATAAAAATAGATCATAGTTGGGTCTAGTTATTAGCAGAGGTAGGGAAAAAGAAAAGGATATTGAAACTTGGAGCAAGTCCTGGTCTAAATCCAAGTCTAAAGTTGTTCAACACGTTAACTGTAAAGATAAAGGAAACTTTAAAAGGGATTATCCACAATGAAAAAAGGAAAGTAAAAAGAAGAAAACATATGGAAAAGCAAGTTTTGATGTAGTGTAGGAGAGTTTCAATGATGAGAATGGAAGAGGTCATAATGTTTTGACTATAGTAATTTTGATTCTATAAGTTGGTGGGTGATAGAAAATGTATTTTATCATATGATGTTCAACAATGATTGGTTATGACTTGTAAATAACGGAATGGTATAGTCAGATTGACTGATGATGGAGAGCTCACTATCAAAGGCAATGGTTTAGTGCAGATCTAAATATATGATAAAATTATTAAAACATTAGATGCCTGAAATGTCCCTAAAAAGGTCTAATTTTTATAGGTACTTTTGATAGTCAAAGGGGCAAGTTTTCTGGTGGTGATCAATAGCTTGAAGTATTAAATTATGTCATAACTATAATAAAATAAAAATTACAACATGATATCTATATCTTAATACGAAAGATAGTAATAAGATTAGTTGTTTTCTTTCAATCTTTAGGACAAAATAATGGCATTACATAGTTATAGCATCACATATTGAGTCATTTAGGTATAGCATCACATATTGAGTCATATGATTGAGTGAAGACTTGAAATATTGAGTAATGAAGTTTTATGAATAGAGTTGTAACTGGAAAGATAAAGTTTTACAAGTCTTGAGTTCTTGATAAGTACCGTAGGATCAAATTTGTTTTTGGTAAGCACACTTTCATTAGTATTATTGATTATATTCATTTATTCTTATAAAGTATGAAATTACTTTGTTACATTCCTTGATGTTTATTTTAGAGAACTTTAGGTATATCTTTTGAAATTATAGGATGATGTGTTTGGAGAGTTCAAGGAGTGAAATACAATAGTAAAAAAATAACTAAAAGATTAGTTAAGACATTCAAAATAGATAATAGGTTAGAATTCTATAATAAACCATTTGATGAGTTCTACAAGAAGGAAAATATATTGAGGCACTGCTTTACATGTCAGTACCACATCAAAATGAAGTTACAAATGAATGGTCCAACCACTCATACATGATGCTTAAAGAAATAGTTAAAATTTTTACTTTCAAAGCAATTTTAAATTGAAGCAGTTAACAATAATGCTTATCTGGTGAATATATCTCCATCAATTGTAATAAAGTTTGAGACTCCTTAAGAGGTATGATGTGGTGCTCCTTCTAATTATTCTCGTTTATGTATATTTGGTGGCAATACTTATGTTAATGATGGTAAAGTGGAAATCTAGGGCAATGAAATGCATATTTATACAGTATGCTAGAGTTAAAGGGTATAGGTTGTGATGTACTAAAAAAGATATAACTCTAAGATTTATTGTTAGTAGAGATGTTACTTTTGATGAATCTGCTGTGTGTCGCTAAAGAGAGGAGCTCAATGATCTTGTAGGTAAAAAAGATGGAGTTTGAAATCCAAAAGGTGGAGTTTGAAATTGAAACTCTAAGTATGCTGGTGCTAATTAGTCTATGGGTGTACAAAAAAGTCTAACAGTCAGGAGAATAAGGAGGGAAATTAGAAAACCTACAACAACAAATAATAAAGAAACATCATAATAGTTGATTACTATGAATGAGGAGATACAATCTTTATACAATCTAAAACCTTCTTTAGCAATTAGTTTGAGATGAAGGGTTTAGGTGTAGCCAAAGAAATTTTGGGAATGGAGATTTAGAGGGTTAGAAGAGTAAGCTTATTGAACTTTTCGCTATAAAAGTACATTAAAAAGCTATTATAGTATATTCAAATAGATTAACTAATGTCGATTAACACTCCTTTAGCAACACATCTTAAAAACGCAAAGAAAATTACATGGAGTAAGTTCCTCACTTGATTACAGTTGGGAGTTTGATATATATCATGGTATGTATAAGACCATATCTAGTACATGCAGTTAGTATGGTAAGCAAGTTTATAAGTAATTCTAGAAAAGCTAATGGGAAGCTATTAAGTGGATTATGTGATACTTGAAAGGTATAAGCAATGTTTTCTTGGTTTATAGTTTTAGTAATTCAAATATTGGTATAGTTAGCTACATTAATCTTAATTATAATGGAGATCTCTTAAGAAGGAGGTCCTTGACATGTTATATTAGCCACACTAATCTTGATTATAATAGAGATCTCTTAAGAAGGAGGTCCTTAACATGTTATATCTTTACCCTGTTTGGATTTAGGGTAAGTTAAAAATTAATACTTCAATTAATTGTTACTTGATCTAGAATAGAAGCAAAATATATGTCATTAATGAAATAGGTTAAATAAGGTATTGGATGTGTGATCTTATTGACAGCTACAGTGTGGATTTACAAAAATTTGTTATTTACTATAATAGTTAGATTTCATTGAATTTGGATAAAAATCTTGCTTATAATGAGAGATCAAAGCATATTAAATTCAAGTTGAACTTCACATGAGATGTCATGAAAGAACAATTTTTTTTCACACAGAAGATAGCCACAATGAAGGAGCCAATAAGTTTGAGATCCCACATCGGTTGGAGAGGAGAACGAAGTATGTCTTGTAAGGGTACGGATACCTCTCCCTTACAGATGCATTTTTCATAGCCTAATGGACCGGATCCCATCAGAACTCTGAGGTTAAATGTGCTTGAGTGAGAGTAATTCTAGGATGAGTGACCTCCTGGGAAGGCCTTGGGAAAAGCAAAACCGTGAGGGCTTGGCTGAGCCAAGGCCCAAAGCGGACAATATCTGTAAGCGGATAATCTAGGATGTTACAGGTGATATCAGAGTCGGTACCCGAACCGTTATGCCAGGGAGGCTGGACCTCAAAGAGGGCTGGGCCCTAAGGGGGTGGAGAGTGTGAGATCCCATATCGGTTGGAGAGGGGAACGAAGTGTACCTTGTAAGGGTACGGATACCTCTCCTTTATAGACGCGTTTTCTATGGCCTAATGGATCGGATCCCATCAGAACTTTGAGGTTAAATGTGTTTGGGTGAGAGTAGTACTAGGATGGGTGATCTCTTGAGAAGGCCTTGGGAAAAACAAAACCGTGAAGGCTTGGCTGGGCCAGACAATATCTGTAAGTGGGTGATTTAGGATGTTACAATAAATATGTTAACTAAGTTGTTTCATGGAGAAAAGTTCAAGCATAGTTTGGACTTGGTAAATGTTTCTCATAACTTGAAGCGCCTAAGAGAATATATGGTAGGGAATGATTCTTGGTTAGACATTGGAGAATTTAAGTCAAGATAGAGAATTGTGAGATATGCCTTAAATTTTGGTAGAGAGTGAATCATATAAGCAAACCAACATGAGAAAGGGATAAGGTGCCGACGCTAAACTCTTACTAGTCAAAGAGATTGAGAAGTTAGAAGTAGTCTGGTGTCGATGTTAAGAGTGGGTCGAGCATCAAACTTGTTGCACAAAGTCTGAGGATATGCATAAATATAATTGCATTATCTTTAGATATCTTACATGTAACCCTAAACTATAAATACCTTGATTAAGATTTTGTATATAAAGGCTGTTTTCATATTGTTCTCTTTGTATCCTCTTCTTGTAGTAATGTTATCTAAACTATAAATACCTTTATTAAGATATTTTATATAGAGGTTATTGTCATACTATTCTCTTTGTATTATCTTTTCGTAATAATAAAAAATTATTTCCTTACCTATGAATGTAGGTCACATATTTGTCGAACTATGTAAAATATGTGCTTTTTAATTTATTTATTTTCTTATATTGTTTTGCTCGTGGGATAATATTTGTATATTCTAGATAGTTGAGTTATAAAACTTAGGTTAAAAAATAGTAACCTTGTATATAGTTTTTTTTGCCTTTTCTTTTATTTTTTAATTTTTAAATAGTTACGTAATCTTTTCATATTTTATTAAATTGTCATATTCACTTTAAGTTATTGTTTGATTTATTTTATAAAATGACAAAATTTCAATTTAAGATATAAGTGGTAGTGTTTATAAAGTACCTATGTAATCTAATAAAGAGATTCATTCAATATACATTTACTTTTCTATAAGATAATTAGTAATTTAGTTTCATATAAATTGTCTTATGATAAGCTCAATGTTATGGCATTTTATAGGATAAATTAGATAATAACTTGATTAAGAAGTAGGATAATGGTCATCAACTATGGTCTACAACCATAATTGCAATCTTAATATTGTGATTGTGGCTTAAATAGTTACTATTATTTGCCATAATTGTAATAACATTTACCATATTGTAGTCACATTTATTATGATTCGCATCAATCACAATTATCATAATAGTTAGCAATCATAATATAACTTTTAGTCCATAATTTGAAACCTAAAGTAACATATTTATGATAATGTGATCAAATGTTTTAAAGTTACATAATAGTTTTGAAATTATAAAGAAGTTTATACAAAAATTAAACAAAGTCAAAAACAAAAAGTGGCACTTATAACTAACCATAATTTTACTATTTATGATCTTTCATACTCTTCTACAAACCAATTAGTGTTATGAGTTTAACTTAAATCAAATACTAAGCTTGTTTAGATTTGAGTAGTTATAATAAGATCAATGATTAAATTCTTAAAATGTTAATGGATCAAGAAATCAATTTATCTTATTTTGAAAGTCCGTTATAAAGGGGATTCAGGCATTTTCGTCTAGTTTGTCAACATTGGCAAAGATACTTGACCGCTTCTTTGATACTGGACAACATCTACTTCTTTTAAACTTAATTAAGATAATTATCTTTAATCATTTTAAGTAAGCTTAAGAAAATATGTGTCTGACTTTATATGTATATGAACTTGAGTTAAAAAAATCTAAGGTGACTACTACATGCTTCTCAACTTTCAATATTTAAAAAAATTAGTGGAAGTGTATTTGGAATTGAATATTAGTATAGATGATTGATATTTAAGATTGTGCAAAATTTTTCCTTTTCTTTTTTTAAAGTTAAAATAATTTCATTAATAATTTATGAATGGAGGAATGTTCAGTTAGTGGATTTGCATTAGGCTTAATCTAAGGTTATTAAGCCCTTGTGCAAGTTTTCCCTTGCAAAGATAGATTGATCTAAGGAGATATGTCTCGATCCTCCAACTTTCTTCTAGAGCATTATTCCTCACACTACCCTAATTCCTTGAGTCTTTGCATGTTCACCTGGGTTGTGTGTTAATGATCCAATTGATGATCTGAGGGTGATTGGCTTCAGTTCTCATCCTTTTTGGTTAGTGATGGCATGCTACAAGTTGTGATTGAGTTCACCTTCTTCTTATATTTCATCCTTTATAACTTGATATGATTTCCTTAACTTGTTGATTATTTATCCAATTAGGTTACTATCTCTCCCTTTTGCTACTTTATTAAATATTCTTATAGTTCCTGTCTTAATAAGGCTTTGATCATATGAATTCCCTATTCATGAACCACACATAACTAACTTTACTTCCAATGCCTGCTCACTGCTTGAAATCACCTCACTTAGGTAAGTAGCTTATTTCACTTTTTCCCCCCTTTGATTTTTCAATTAAAACATTAACTGTTGCCCTGATTCCTTATATAGAGGAGACTCCAGGTTGATCCCCCACTCATTAGATTCCTTATATATTAAGTAGTGGACTATGGCAAGGTAAGGTTCTTCTATCCTTTCCCCTCTTCTATGATTGTTTGTTTCAATTCCCATAACCCTATTTTGTTGTATGAATTAAGGACTAAACATCCCTAATTTTTGGGAAGCTTAGGAATTTATTTCCTATTTGCTTGAAATTGCTCCGCTGCACTACATATGTAGTTGAAATGCTAGTATTTGCTCCTTAATTTTGCTAACTAGTTCATATACCTATATTCGATCCTCAATTTTTGATTCTCTAAAAAACTCCACAATTACGTTCTCACTATATTGCTAGTACTGTTGAAGTTGCATCTACCATTTGGATCTTTCTATCTAATTTTCCCCTTTATTTAGGTCTATTGAACCATTTCTCCAAATCTTAAAGGCAACCCAATTCTCCATACAACATAGTTCTTAGATCCTTCGCGATATTGCCTCTATTGTGTTTACTTGTAAAGAACCAATGTTCTTTGGGTTTAATTTCATTTTTCCAAGGTATATAGTTGAGGGGTATTCTTATGAATCTACTTAGTCTTTCCTTTATGTTGAGTCTATTTTTGTAAGCTAGCCATAAAGTTCCAGGTACCCTTGGATTGACATTTTAATTCCAAATCTAGGAAGACCACCCCATTTTTTCATAGAGTTCCTTCAATAGTTCGCTATATGATGCATTGGTATAAAGACCAAACTAAGTTCCTTGCCATATTATGAGATCCTATTTGGCCTCACAATCTAGTGCTTAGAATGTTATTGGTAATTATTGTTATAGGGATTTATTCTAATAGTATCTTATAATCCCTGATTGATTACCTGGCATACCTTCATTTTATCTAGGATTATTCTTCTAATTTGGTTGAGTTTAGGGACCTTAGTAAGTGGTCCACCTTCCTATAAAATAGTGTTATTCTTCCGTTCCTTATTATGTAAAGGAATTGATCTCTTAACACTTCTTTAAGTTTGAGCAAATTGAGGAGAGTTTATAAAGTATTGTACTAAGGATGAATGCTCCATATGTTTTTACCATCTAGTTAGTACACATATAACCATTAAATCCGTAGTGCTTCCATATGCCTGAATATTCTCCATAATTACTTGATGATCAGTTCTTTGCTGGTGATCCTTACAAACTTGATCCCTAAACGATCCTTAATATAAAGACCATATAGTTCCTTCAATTTTACATTGGGAATTATTAGCTTGTTTGGATCCCCTGCCATATCAATTGCCTCATAATCTTCTTAATAGACATGATTACATTCTTGGGGAATTTGAGGAGAGCTGCCCAGTATATATGAAGATTGTTGACCACATTGTTTAATAATTGAATCCTATTTGCAAAGGAAAAGGATTGGTTGCATAATGATTCCTATCTGTAGTTTCTTAATTAATGTTTTGAATTATACCTATAAAGGCCTCTTAGATGACATTAGGATTCTTAAATAAGTAATTAGGGTTTTTCCAATTTGCAGCCCAATAATTAGGAGTGGCAATTAAGCTCAGACTCAATCCGACCTAACCTTATCTAACCTGAAGTCAATGGGCCTTCATTTTTTGAAATTTGGGTTGAGCTTGGGATATTTTAATTTTAGGCTTCAGACCCGAAAGTTCTAGAAAAATAATATTGTTTTCTATTTTTAATTTAAGAAATAAAAATTTTGATTAGGCTAAGCTTTAGCCCACCTAAGCCCAATCAAACTTGAACTTGAGTTGTGTCTTTTAGGCCTAATCAAACTTTTAGTTGAGCCTAGGCCCGATAAAATTTTTTAAGCCAAGCTTATTGCTGGGTTGATCCATCCTGATTTGACCTATTGCCAAGCCCACTTGTAATAGTAGATAGCCAATTAGTAAGGTCAGAGGCATTATAAGATAAAACCGTCATACTGTTACTCATGATTATACATAGGCTAGGGCTCTTTTCGAAGGTGTTTTAAGTTGTCATAAGAGCCATAACTGATTATGGGTCAGCCTTTGAGAATAGCATCAGATCGTCAACAAAGGCAAAATTCACAATTATGAGCTTCTTACATTTGTAATGAAATTTGAAGCTAGTTTCTTAATGAATAACTTGTCTAATAATTCTGTATAGGACCTTCATTGCCAATGTGAATAAATATAGGGATAAGGAGTCCTTAATAAATGCTTATTTGACTATAATTATATACCCGTATTTAATATATTTTGCTTGTTATTTTATAGTTTAATAGTATTTTTGGTACTTAATTTGCTTTAAGTGCATTTATAGCTGATATTCTCCTTGTTGGACTAAAAGGAGAAAAATTAAGATGAAATTGTGGTATGGAACAAAGATTTGACGCAATTTGGACCTACACGACTATGTATAGTGACTTTGTAAGTCTCTGTAAACCTGTGGAGATTAAAGAATTTTGGTTTTGGTCATGTAAAGCTACACAACCCTGTATGTTGATATACATGGCTATATATGTTGCTTGAGTAAGTCTTTGTGCCCTTGTGAAATCATGAATTTGAGTATTTTCGCAGATACACAGTGACCTACACGCTTATGTAAGTTGACTGTGTATAACCAAGAAATCCTAGTTTTTCCTATAGAAGTACGTGAATGGAGGAAAAGCAAGAAGTGCTAAGTTTTTAAGTAATTTTGAGTCATAAGACACATAAAGAGGTGTCAGTTCTGGTCAAAAGATGAGGAAAACACAAAGATAACGTCAGGATATCTGATAGAGAGCTTCATCTAAGCCAAACTTATGAGAAGATTCATTAGAAGAAAAAGAGAGATTTAGAAATATGAGTTCTTTGTTTTCTAATTTTTCTTTTGCATATTTTTCATTGATTTCGTTTTTCTATAGATAGGAACTAAAGTTGTTTAGTGTTTAGGTGTTATGAACCCTCTGTTGTGATAACAATATGAGTTGATTTTTTATCTAATACAATTTGATTGACTTATTTAGTTTTGATTCAATTATGCATTTTATTCTTGTTCTAATATATCCAAAATATTAGTGCACAATTTGATTTCATATGATTAAGATTGAGAAATCCTCTTGTATGAATAGATCTACTATAATTGGAAGGAGTTGTATGCAAACTTAGAGATAGGTCAACATAAATCCTCTAGATTATGGTCAAACCTACTAGTGGAATTCACAAATTAATAATGCAATCTTAGAGGTTTTAACTAGAAAGATTTCTTTTAATCAAATGATGGATTAGTTGTTAATAGTCTTAAGAAAGATATTAATATAAGATAGGAAATTGCACAGTCCAATAATATAATTGCATGATAAAGGATTAATAATTAAGGGTTCTTAGGGGGATTCATTACTTAGATACTATTATCTGATATTGATTCTTCTTAATATTTTCCTTGTTCTGGGTTTAGTAATATTTTAATTCTTAGTTTATTTTTTAGTTAAAATTTTAATTAAAATCCATAGTTTGATTTGAAGGTTAGGCAATAGAAAAAGGGTAATTACTATAATTTACAGTCCTCGTGAGATTTACCTATATTTGCTTATGCTAGTTACAGCTACGTTGTGTACTTACAGTTCTAAAATTGATAATATCTTATAAGCCTAAGAAAACCAAAAATCAATCCCCTTGTCCTACTCTTTTTACACTTTTGATGATTTTAGTAAGTTCCCATTGACTAAGACATAGTATGAAACTATGGTGATGCATTATTGAATCTAGTTGAGAAAGGTGTTGGGGAAGCTAAAGGCTTTAAGGGGTTTATAATGAAATTCTAGTTTAAGGAGTTAAAAGCATGAACCATCAGTTGAAATGATATCAGAATCCATTTATGATAACTTTTCCTAGTGATAAACATATGCAGATACATGCAAATCCTCATGCAATCTCAACAACAATTATCTGATTTCTTTTTAAATGTATTTGATTGTATCTGATTTTATTATATTTGATTTTATCTTGTAATCTTCGTAGATATCATATACATGTATAAATACAATGTAAAGTGACTCATAATATGCAAGCAATACAATACAATTACACTCTCAATTGCTTTCCTTCTTCTGTTTCTTCACCTAGACAG
>JANIJF010000002.1:47490862-47501814 GCA_024520955.1 Erythroxylum bequaertii
ATTTATAAAATTATTTTTATTTAAGTTTTATTTAACGCATATTTAATAGACATTAACAATAAAAAATATTTTTATTTTTAATTAAAAAAATTAAATACAAAAATTAAAAATTAAAAACTACAACCAAAAGTAGAAGTATAATTAAACACCCCTTAATAAATAAAGGATGTATGTCTGATACTACCCTACTATTGCATTATTGCCTATTAACTGTGCCTAAAGTTCGAAAGGATAGATTTCAAATTTTAAATTTCAATTGGTATAATAAAAGTTTGATAAAGTGGCGGACTATGCGAGACTAACTTTCCTTCTCTGAGAAATGAATAGAATATATTTTTTACAATTTTTAAGGTAAATTGTTTTTAAATGTTTTAGTAAAATATGAAATACATTATAACTTTATTTTTATAATATGTTTAAAGTACATATATACACTTATGAATTCTTATCAAAATTATGAATATCATTTCGTACTGGTTGATATCGAACAAAAATCGATACAAAACAAAGTATAAATCGTATTGGATTTAAATACTAGTTGATATCGCCCGTTTAGGATGATACAGGTTGGTATTCCAAATATCAATCAATACCAGAAATTTTAAAAAAAAAAAAGAACTTTTTGTAAATTTTTCAAAAAAATTTAAAATCTCCTTCCCTCCCTCCTTCCTTCTTATCTCTCTTCCCCCTCTCCCCTCTTTTTTTAAAATTTTAATTAATTATTTTATTTATTTTAGCTTTTATAATTATTATGAACTTTTATAAATCCACATAATTGAGTGCCAATAATTGTGGCCACCAATTATTGAAGGATGCCCAGTTCATTTAATTTTGTCTTTTAATAACCCATCGAAGAGTTAAGTTTTTATACTTACCATGAGATAACATTTTGGAAATAAATCCACATAATTGAGTGCCAATAATTGTGGCCACCAATTATTGAAGGACGCCGGCCCAGTTCATTTAATTTTGTCTTTTTAAAGAAAAAATTCATTAATTAATTACTAAACATAAAAATTTAAGATAAGAAAAGAAATGATGCGATATTAAATTATGAACCTTCCTCAATTAATTTCAATTATAAAAAATGCTTTTCTATTTCTATTTTATTAATTTTTGTTTCTTATCCCTCACATCGCAAAAAAGAAAGGTAATGGAGTTTTTGCTCACCAACTAAGTAAAAGAACAAAGTCCTCTAAACTCGTATTGTGGGCGGAACTTTAGTTACAGGCATGCCTAAAGATAAATTTAATAAGTACTTAATGTTTATGTATTAATTTTAAAATATATAAATTAAATAATAAATTTTTAGCTCAAAGCACATGTAAGAAACTTTAGTTACAGGCATGCCTAAAGATATGGATATGAGGAAAGAATTTAAGCATCACATGAGAGGTCCTCACATACCTTCCTCTGGATCCAATTGAACGGCTTGACATGTTATAGAACTGATAAAGGAGCTCAAAATAAGCAAGCCCAGTAGAAGTAAACAGCGGGTGGTGAACGCAACCATTGCTTTGCTGCGAAGTTGGTACCAGAAAACTAAAAAACTGATGAGAGAGATTTTTGCTGGTTTTAGTTCCAAGATACGAGTGCACAATACTCCGCATATAAATAATTATTCAGAGTTAGAGATGCATGTTGACTATTCTCTCTTGCCATTGGCTCAAGTCAAGATAGGACAGAGAGAAGGACAGCACTGAATCTCTAAGCACAGCTTGGGCTTTGTGTGGGGCGTCATTATTGACCCGACAGAAATAATTATTCAGAGTTACGAGTCACGGTACTTCGCATATAAATAATTATTGGCTTGAGATCTTCGGTTCCTATTTTTGTGTACTAAGTCTGTGTCATTAAATCAAAACCATTTATTTATGTAAGTTTACATAAATAAATGGCTTTGATTTAATGGCACAGTCTTGATATACAAAAATAGGGACAGAAGATCTGTCCCCATAATTATTGAGAGTTAGAGACGCTGACTAGTCTCTCTTTGCCATTGACTCAAGTCAAGATACTTGCAAACACAACTTGGGCATTGTGTGGGCCGTCATTATTGACACGACAGAGTGTCGGCGGCAATCAACGGGGATGATTAAGCATGAAGATGCTATGATTGGCAAATAGTCAAATCACGTTAGCTGTCAACTCTGTATAGCTTATAAAACTATTTTTTAAAATGTCAAAATTTATATTTAAGAACGTGCAACTTCAGGGAAACAAACATATTCATCAAATATATAAAATATTATTTGGTAACAAAGAGAGGGAGCCGCCGCTATCGTCATCGGAATCTGACGTACTCATGTCTTCGTCATATTTTTCTATGGTTTGGATTAAGTTGTCAACCCATAGTTGAAGATTCCAGTACTAGTGAGAAAAATGAAGGTGAAATGGTGGGACAAATTTTTGTAAGGAGATAAAGCACATCAAGTGGCTAAAGAAAAATGGTTACCCCAAAATTCTCATTCATTAAAACATGAGCCCAAGTACTTTATAAAATGTGAGCCCAACCATTTACTTTGTACCAGCCTAACATGAGGGCCCAAATGCAAAAGAAAAAAAAGAAAAGAAAAGAAGAATCATCTAAATTATTTGGCATAACATGAAGTTGCACCAAAGACAATCATAAGTGACTTGTACAACAATTTGAAGATGTGTAAGTACAGGAAAAGACGTCAAGGAGACTATATAAGAAAAAGTTCAAACCAAGGAAAGAGAGCTTCTTCTTCCACTCTTTCTTCTCTAAGTTCTCCTTACTTCTTGCTCCTCCCAGAGCTTGAACGTCCCTCCTCCTTTTCTAAGCCTTGGTCTAGTGCCTAAAGCCCCTCAAAACCAAAGTTTTCTACGAAGCTTTGTTATTCTTAACACCTGCCTCATTTGAGCAAAACTTTTTGTCTTTCTATTTAGTTTTTACATATAAGTTTTAAGTTTGAAACCTAGCATCACTGCAGGTTTAACTTCAGCCAGAACCAGAAGAAAAAGGAACTACCAGCTTTTGTCCTAATGGAACACGCGATTGGGAGAAAACGAAAAGGAAAATGTCAGACACTGATTATTAGGAATACAACACAGATAACAAGGCTATCCAGATTAATGTACATTTTCCAAAGCCCAAAGAGTTCAGCCGGTGATAACTGAAACCTTATTCAACTAAGATGTCTCTCTTTAAGAAACAAACTTGTTACATGGTCGGCCTAGATTGTGGCTTAGCACATCCATGTTGTGTAATGTATGCCACGCTCCCTTAGACCGTCTTGAAGAGCTCGTTTAATGGTGTATGGAACTGAATAATACACAAACCTGTTGTTACCGGTGATGTCTCTAGGTGAAAACGCAGCGCTAGCGATTAAAGCAAACACAATAAACTCCTGGTCAAAGAAAATCAGCCGTTCTGACGCCTCTCGCCTCTCGCCTCTCGTTTTTTGTGATTTGGCCTTAACTTTTTGAGAGTACTAACTACGTCCCTTATATCCATCCTTTCTTCTGGTAAATCTGCACAACATGTCAACGCCAACTCTAAAAGAGATGTTAAACAGTCGGTCTTGGCGGCGAACTGTTCCTCGTCTCTTCTGAACAAATCAGCGTCTACAACTTCAGTTATCGCCTTAGGCAAGGATTGTCTAACCCACTCCTTTAAACTCATTTCGCCACCAAACATTTCATCTGTTGGCTTCCTTCTTGTAAAGGTTTCTATTACAATAATTCCAAAACTATAGATATCACATCTCACGCTTACTATTCCTTCAGCTCCATACTCTGCATTTCAATTCCCATTCATCACTACAAGCATGACTACATAACTTTGAAAACCAAAAGACTGATTTTGATAATATAGTCACTTGGAATCTCACCTGGTGCCATGTAACCAATGGTGGCTAGAGTCATGGTTTGAGTCATCGAGTCACCTTCACCTAAAAGTTTTGCAATGCCGAAGTCACCTACATGGGCAACCATATTCTGATCTAACAGAACGTTGCTGGGCTTCAGATCACAGTGAACCACAGGTTTGGTGCAGCCATAATGGAGATATTCTAGTGCTTGCGCAACATCTGTCAGTATATTCAACCTTTGGAGCATATCTAGATGGTAGTTGGGAGCATATAACCATGTCTCAAGATTCCAATTTGGCATAAGCTCAACTACTAAAGCTTTAAAATCTGGGGTGCTGCAACTGCTAATGACTCTGACAAGATTTCTGTGACGAAGATTGCGGAGAAATTCACATTCAGTCTCAAAGCTTCTGAGTGCTCTTTCCTTTTGCAAGTTGAATACCTTTACTGCAATACTGATCCCATCTGACAGAGTTCCCCTGTACACTGAGCCAAAACCCCCCTTTCCAAGCAAGTTACTTCCTTGGAATCCATCTGTTGCAATCTCAAGTTCACGATATGATATTCTTCTCCATGTTGCCAAAGTTTGCGTATCTTCTTCAGTTTTTGGTTTTTGATTTCCTTTACGAAATCTAAAGAACAAGAAGACAAGGGCAAGCATCAGAAGAAACGATGCAGTTGTTGGCAAAATATACCTTTTCATAATTATCCCAGGAGTCCTGGAAGAAGGGCTATGCTTGCATGGTTGGACTTGCAGCCGACCTGAACCACATAGTGCATTGTTTCCCAAGAACGATTGAATTGAAAAATTTCTGAACTGTCCTCCCTCTGGAATTTCTCCTCGTAATTGGTTGAAAGAGACATTAAAATATTTGAGATGAGTGAGTTTTTCCAACGACTTGGGAATCTCTCCTGAGAGACCGTTACTTGACAGGTCCAATAATTCCAAACTAACCAACTGACCAATTGATGGAGGAATATAGCCCTGAAACCTATTACCTGATAAAGAAATATTCACCAAATCTTGAAGGTCTCCAATGCTGTTGGGAATTTCACCTGATAGTTGATTTTTTGATACATCTACCGCTATTACAACCTTCAGGTTTTTGATTTCTAGTGGCAGACTTCCGCTCAGAGAATTCGAAGACAAGTCTAGTTGTAACATGTATTGTATAGTCCACAAAGTAGAGGGTATCCTGCCAGTGAACCTGTTGGAAGCCAAGATCAGTGATCTTATAGACATAAGATTCGCGAAGCACTCAGGTATTGATCCAGAAAGAGCATTTCCATCAAGGTACAAATAAGCTAATTTTTGCAAACTGCACAAGTCGTGTGGGATGGATTCCTGTAATTTGTTCTTTGCAAGAGACAGAAGTTGAAGGTCACTAAGTTGTCAAAATGTAGGTGGAATTGTTCCAACAAGTTCATTGCCTTCCAGGTTTAGGTTTATTAACTTCCTCAAATTCCTTATCTCTTCTGGAATGATGCCCTTCATTTTGCAATTATCAGCAGCAAAGGACTGAAGAGAATCAGACATGTTCCCAATAGAATTTGGGAGGAAGCCACCCAATGGATTGAGTGACAGCTCTAAACTCAACAAACTTTTGCAGCTTGTCAATGATGAAAGAAAGGGTAAACCTGTAGATGAAGGTTTCGTGGTCAAAAAATTATCCTCGATATCAAGATCTTGAAGATTTGTTAAGTTTCCAAGACAATCAGGAATAAAGCCAGAAAGTGAGTTGGCGCTTAAGATGAGGTTAACAATCTGAGAAGAATTGCAGATGGACTCAGGGATTGAACCACTGATTTTATTTGATGAAAGGTAAAGCATCTGAAGATTTGGAAGATTAAAGCCTCTACTTGATGGAAACTGGCCTGATAAGTTATTCCCAGTTAGCTCAATCATTGATATCCCTGAGATATTGAAGATAAAAGGTGGAATGGTGCCGTTGATATGATTCAATCCCAGACGTAGTACTTGTAGATTCTGCAGGTTTCTAATCTCTTGAGGTATTATACCTGCCACAAAATGAATGCTTGACAACATATAAGAGTTGAGGCTGTATTTAAAATTCCAAAGTGACTTTGTTATAATAATTGTGTACTACATGCTAGATTTGGGATTGCAACGAATAAACGTTCCATATTTTGGTTACTATATATATAAATTGGAGACTTTTGATCTTTTTTCCTCGTAAAGCCATTATAGTACTGATTAAGTAGTGTATTATTTACCTGTTAAGCTGTTATTCCCCAAGAATATGATCTGCAGAAAACTGCAATTACCAATCTCCACTGGGATGCTCCCTTTAAAACGGTATACGTAAGTCCTAGAAACGGGAAGTGATGTATGCATGCACCATAAAATTTAGCAAAGCACAGTCAGTAGCAAAACCTGTTAAGTTGGTTCTATCCATGTACAAAGTGGCGAGAGAAGTACAATGTCCAATCTCTCTTGGCAAGCGTCCTGAAAATTAATGCGTTATCTAGCTACAATTAGCTACTTTTGTTTTTTTTTTCCCCTTCTTTTAACAAGGGAAGATAAAAGCAACACTGCTTATATCCTGAGCTGTGAATGTTATGAAATAGTTACCTTGCAAAGTGTTGAGTTCTAAAGACAATAATTCCAGAGTTCTAAGATTGAAAATCTCCCGAGGGATTTCACCTGCCAAGCTTTTTTTTCAATCAAATTTGATGCCAATTATAAAAAATGGTAAGAGGAAGCATGAATAAATCAATTAAAAACACTAGGAAGTGCTTGGTTGATAGATTTGGGAAGGATTCAATGGATATAGAATGAAAAAGGAGCGATTGGTTATATATTATCATTATAGAGATAGTGACGCAGTTTAAGTAGCATATAAACGAGCTTCAATCCAGAAACTCAAGAACAGTTGAGAAACTCTCGAACTAGGGTTTTTATTAATTCAAAGATAGCAAATAACATCAACGAAAGTTGTTTAAATAGTTCGAAAGAAAAATAACTAAAACGTGGATCCACTTATGAGTCCACTTTTAAGTTCGAAAATATAAAATGCAATCTTCAATTCTTCGGTCCATCTCGCTTGGGCTTCTGGCTGTCGGCCCAAGTGAGATAGTCTTCTGCAATACGTTCTACGTTAGTTACCAATGGCAACCATTGGAAGAACCATCTTTGTGTGTCAGTGGGATGAGGATCAACTGTTTCGCACAATCAAACAAAACTTTGAAAACACAAAATCTAGAACCAAAAACACATCCAAAGCCTTCAATAAGCTTTTCACGTGACAACGAGGAGTGGCCTAACTGGTATACACTCCTCACTCAATGCTCTCCTTTACAGGAGGTCTTGAGTTCGAGTTATGCCAAAGGAGGGGAAATGAGATATTTTCCTAATTGATGATCTGCTAGCCTCCTGGGCAAAGCTCTTTGATCGGATCAATTACGGATGCCTCGCTTCCAGCGGTAGTGTGGGAGTTGAAGCTACTAGGGAACTTGAGGGTTGTTGGGAACCTGATGCTAAGTAAGGGGGTCAGTGATCAATCAACAGTCGACCAATTAAGTATGTGATGGCTCCTTGTGTGCAGAAGTGTACAGGCTACGTAGGAACTTGAGGGATCTTGGAGTTCCAGATTTATCTCCTCTAGGACTCTTGGGGCGGGGTTCTAGGGGCTTAAGATTAGTCCGACTAAGCTGGGATACCTAATGTAAATAAAAAAAAACTTTTCACGTTTTCAAGAAATCTTAAAGCTTTGGGTGAGGTATGTGTCGTGTTTCCAATTACAACAGAGAAAGGGAAGAATGCGATTAAAAATATTATATAGAAACCACAAAACAAATTTACAATAACAAAATAAAGTTATCCAGTTTCCAAAAGCAGAAAGACGAGGGAGACAATTATATTGTTTTTCAAGAAAGCATAAAAAAAGTCCTAATCAACATTAGGCTCATACATTAAAATAAGTTTTTAGCCTTAATTTCATTAAATCGATAATAATCAAGTTACATAATTAAAGATGCTATGATATTATTGTTAGAAACAAGATTCAATCCCACAAGCGGAATTAATATAAAACTTTTTTGTTTTGATTTTTTGAAGTCAAGATCACTTAAATTCTATGACAAAAATAATACATAAAACATAATAAAGTATGAATCATAATTCATATTTGATTCTAAAGCTTGATCTTTTTTTTTAATCGTTTCGCTCAAATTATTTCTAAAATTAACTCATTTCAACCATCGTAGCCATATAAGTGTTTGCATAAGCGTCTAACCTCTAACATTATCTATAAAATGTGTTGATAATACTTTGTAATTGTTAGAAAGATGATTACGCAAGAAGTGTTAGCTCACTTAGAGCTTAAGCCTATTTACAATAAATTCTTGAAATTTTGGTAATTTGGATGAAATAAAATTCTAATTTTAATTAAACTTTAATTATAATTATAATTAAGTTTAATTAAATACTAATTAGGACAAAATAAGACCCAATATCTTATTTTTTTCTTTCTTAATTAAATATCATAAAGTTTTTTAAACTTTATAATCAAGTCTAACTTGATTCAAACATATTTTCTCTCTTCAACCCGTTTTATGTGTGATCCATTAAATTCCTAAATATGTGGGAAATAGTTATAAATTATAATCTTAATCATATTTAAAAATAGATAAATTGAACTCCTTTAATTCTCTAATCCAACAATTTATATTTATATATCAATATTATCATCTAGTAGCTTATCATGACTAGTCAAATATTTAAAAATATCAAAGTGGTTTAATTAACCTTTTTAGGCATGATTTTTTTTTGGATAATTTAATACTCTCATCAAACAATATTTCGATTAGACATTGGGCACAAAATTGATGTCTACTTTATTTAAGTCAAATCATGTTAGTTCTTTACCATTAGTAATTAATTCAATAAATAATATTTGTAAACTATTTTACAAAGTGTCATTCTACCTTGGCCAAAGATTTTTCGAATCAATACTAATTGAGAATAATAAAACATTTTCCTTAATCACTTTAGGATGATAAATCCTATAATGATTACTTATCTGTCCCTATATATTTTATGTTATATTCAATGACTACTGATTGAGCTATCCTTAATTATAATATATCATAATTAGTATCAAAACATAATAATTATTTGAAGATCTCAAGTCAAATAATTACTTATACAATTATTATAATGAGAATTTTTATAGACATATAAATAATGTTCCAAATAGAATTCTTATATAGGTCAATTTTGTATACTTGTTCTCTAATTAAAAATCATACATTTGTTTAAATATTAACATACTTTAAGCTATGAGATCAATAACTTCTTTTGGAAGGAACAAACATAACATATGCTAGTCTTTTTATATCTATTAATGTCAATCTTAATAAAATAATAACTAGAAACAATCTAAAGATATATATAAATGTAACATGAATCTTATAATCATAATTTCATTTGCAATGTATATTTATCTTATAATTATACGGCATAAACTAACGTTGTCCCGTTAATAAAAGCCACCTATAAACCTTTTACCAAAATGTGAAACCGAAGCCATGTTAAAATGTTTATCTCCTGTGCCAACGGAATGAATCCTCCATGTTTAGCATTGTTACGACTCTCACCAACCGAATCAAAGGAAATCTTATGTTAACCTTTCCCATCAAACTTTCTAGAAAAAAAAAAAAAAAGGCTTTTATACGACACAAACACGCTATGAATCCACTTTCAGCATTGTTAGGACTCTCACCAACTAAGCCCGCAGGGCGTAGCTCAGTTGGTTTTGGAGGGGCAGATTTGTTTCAAGGCGTAAGGTTTGAATCTCACGGTTTACAATGTGGGAGCAACATTCTTGAGCTCCTTGTGGGTTTTAAGGGTGGGCTCCTTGTAAGCCTGTGGGTTGCTCACCTCCCTCTTAACAGACCGCTGAATACCTGATTTACATCTTCCCAATTGCTTCATCGGGCAAAAATATAGGGGCCCTTTGAATTAAGGATTCAACCTTTTACTCGGAGGATTCTCTCCAACTGAATGTCACTTCAGAGGAAATCTTATCTTAACCATAGAAATTAAACCTTTCCCGTCAAACTTTCTAGAGAATAAAAAAATTACATAATTGGCTTTTATACGACACAAAATATTAATTTATAAACAGGCTATGATTCAACTCTATACGTCAATGCTTTAGGCTTCTTTGCCCTTACGTGCGTCAATGTTGGATTAGGTCCATGAGAATCTAGATATGCTTAATCTTCTGCAGGATCCCCCAAATCCAATGCCTTCTTGTTTATTACCTAAATGTGATAATTTCTCCCATTCAAAAATGGAGGTCGGTTACCAAAGAAATTATTATTGTTGAGAGTCATTTTAATCCACAAGTTTCAGGTTTTATACTCAAAAACTCAACTGAGTTTTCACACCCGAAAATCTACACTTAACCACACTAACATGCCTCTTATAAACAAAAAGCTCTAATACCACTAATTAGGAACATAAAGAGATAGATAAGACAATCAGACTTAGAAATTAAGAAAATATTAAAACACTTGTAGCAAATACTAAACAAAGAAATTCCCTCGACGTACAATGAAGACGTCTCTATGCTTTTATTGGCTAATACAGGGTGTTTATAAAGCTTAGCCTAGCTAACGTAAACCTGTGGTTGTTTATCATTGGAAGAAAGGCTTCCCTAAAAGCCACATCCAATCAAGAGAAACTCCTGAGAATATGCCCGCAAGTAAGGAGGCCACAAGCAAATTCCCCAAAGCATTTTGTTCAGGACACTGCAAAGCCAAAAGAGAGCTCAGTTGATCTTCCTGAGAAACCAATGTCAAGATTATAATTACATGTGATTTTCAACTGACCTTGTAACCTTTGGGTGCCTCTGTCATGATGCACACAGTGAGATAACCGTTTGTTAGTCCCAGAAAAGAAGTGAGCACGAGCATCCAACCCTGATCACCATATTTTGCAGTGAAGTAGAATGCAGGAATGAGAAGACAACGAGAAAGAACTGCAACTGTAAGTCCCCTTCTGGACTTCAACTTCAAACATTTCACAACCGGAATATATCTTGATATAAGATCCCACACATTGTACATCGCTACTAGAACAACAGCGTACCT
>JANIJF010000002.1:47912536-47922704 GCA_024520955.1 Erythroxylum bequaertii
TGCCTTCAACTGGTGCAATGTTTCCATGGATCCAGCATAGGCATCAATGAGTTGGGAGTACTCATGACCGAGTGCCACACCACAGTTGCGGGATTTCAGTCTTTTACTTTTACCTGGATTCCTAGGCATGTTAATAGGGTAGCACACATGTTAGCTCAAGCAGCTATTCGATACCCCAATAGATCTAGTTGGGATCGACCGCCGGCTTTTTTATTGGATACTCTCGCCTGTGACGCTAGTTTATCTATATAATTACACCCATGTTCAAAAAAAAAAAGAGATAACGTGTACCCAAATGGCATTTATTGCACGTGAGTAGCATGCAGAGATATCTGACTGGATAATGACAATCTGCTGGCCTAAAGATATCCAATTGTAATCTTTTCTAAAGGTATGGTCAGCGGTCAATGTTGCTTAAAACGCTGATTGAATTTCAAGTGGCTTATTTGACAACCATATAATTGAATTTTGTGGTCATTGTCATATAATTCCTGTCGAGTGTTTAATTTCATCCTAGGAAACAAAGAGAAGTTTTTCTAGTTCGTGAGGAAACGCAGAGTCATCTTTCCCTCTATGTTTGTGTATGTATAATCCCTAAGACCAAAATGTTATTGAAATCTTGTGTAATATTTTTCCAGTACAAAGTCGAGCAAAATGTACTTATTAGTTTATGCCATGTAATCAATTGATTGGTTACAGTTTAGTGATATGATTATTTAAAAACTTTCTTTATTCATGTGTATATGATAAGATTCATGATATAAATGGAATTATAAGATCATAATTATAAGAATTATATTATATTTATGTATTATCTCTAAATTGTTTATAATCAGTGTTCTATTGATACTAGATATTAATAAAACGTTAAAAGACTAGCATACATTATGTTTTTCTCTTAAGAATGAAGTAATCAATCTTATAAACTAAAATATAAAGATACTTAAATAAATGTGTAGGGGTTTGTTCAAGAACAAGGTCACTGAAATAATCTCATATGCGAATTCCATTTAGAACATGACATATATTTATGAAAATTTTTCTTGTGATAATGATATAAATGATCCTTTGATTTAAGTTCTTCAAATTGTCTCATATAGAGATTCCTATATTTTAATATTACTTATGATATATTCCAGTCAACGATAGCCCAATCGATTGTTATTAGAAATAGTATAAATTACATGAAGGTAATTGAATAGTCGACATAATATTTTTCATCCTAATTAGGGAGAAAATTTCACTATTCTCAATTATTGTTGATTCAGAAAATCATTTATCAAGTTGCAATGACACTTTATAAAATAGTTTACAAGTATCACAAATAGAATCAATTGCAAATGGTAAAGAAGTAACATGATTGGATTCCGATAAAATAAACATTAATTCAATATTATAATTGAAACATTGTATGAAATGATTGAATTATACAAAAAAAACTATGCCCAAAATGGTTAGTCAAAACTATTTTGACATGTCTAATATTTGAGTGATTATGATGTATTGTTATATGTCAATCTTGAAAACATAGATATAAATTATTTAATTAGAAAATTATAGATGAATTAAAAGATTTAAATTTATCTAATCCTAAATATGATTTAGAGTTATAATTTATATTCATTGACAATATATTTAAGAACATAATAGGTTACACGCAAAAAATGGTTGAAGAGAGAAAATCTATCTTAATCATGTTGGACTTAATTGTAAAGTTTGAAAATTTTTAAGTTCAATATTTGCTATTAGATTTCATTTGGACCCAATTAGTATTTAATTAAAATTAATTATAATTTTAATTAGAGTTTAATTGAAATTAAAATTTGATTTAATTAAATTACTAAGGGTCTAAAACTCCATTATAAGTATGCCCAAGCTCTAAAGGAGATATAACTTCTTTCATATCCAATATATATCACTCGTAAAGTTCTCTTCACAAAATCATGTGGATTGTTAAAGATCGGACAAGTGTGTGACTATAATGATTACAATGAACCAATTTCAAAAACGATTTGCAAGAAACAATAAAAAAATGATCAAGTTTTGCAATATGGTATGAATTTATGATTTATATTTTGTTGTGTTCATGTATTAATCATGTTATAAAATTTTAATTGATCTTTTCTTTTAAAATATCAAATGAAAACGTTTCCTACTTATTCCACTATGTGCGAGATTGGATTCCACCACAATTTCTCAACAATACTATCCGTAAAAAATGTGAAAAATAAAAGACATCAGTGGAAAGTAAAACCTTCGTATCATTCTAGACGGTAGTGTGGATAAAAACATATATGCCACAACAATGTCTTAGTCCTTGAAATCTAAGGCCAACTTTGTAAAAGGATCATATTGACTTAGCTGGTAATTACTAGATAATTTAATTAGCTCATCTATTTTAACATGCATCTTGATCCCTTTCTAATCTTGTTTACTTGATCGAAGTTTAATGCTTATATATTAATCATATAACAATCAAATATCTATACTTATAGTTTATATCTATAATATACGAAAAAGAAGTTTGTGTAAAAAAAAAATTCATGGTCAAAAGTCTTAACTTTTATACAAGACCTAAAATACCTTTGACTTATATTTATGATTGTTCGTTATAAGAGTTATTTATTGTTAAGAACTCTAAGAAATTTTTATCCAATAATAAATCTATAGTTAAATATTGTTTAAAAAAGTACATGAAGAGTCCTTATGTAATTAAGAAAAGTACTTCAAAAAACTTCTATTTTTATATTTTCTATTATTAGAACTTTATCATCTTTTTTCTTTATAATTCATTGTTATAGCATTTTATTATTTTATTTTATTATTATATTTCCTTATATAATATTAAAATTTTATTTTAATATATTTAGTAAAATCTTCAGCTATTGAAGTGTTTTACTAACATTCTCCATATTATCTATATTGTTCAGTCTCTTTGTATTTATAACAATTTTAAAGTTAGTATAATAACTACAAATTAAATTAACAAATTCTTGATATTTTATTAGATGACTTGAATGCCAATTATGAAAATTCTTGACTTTTATTAGAGGATTTAAATGCCAATTAATTTATGTTGTTACATTTAAAGAAAGTAAAGTCCTTTAGTAAAACCCCCTACCTTCCTAGTCTTCATTTTTGGTAGCTGATGAAGTAAGTGAATACAACTTACTTGAAAGTTCATCAAGCATTAGAGTGAAGCTACTCCTAGGAAGGAAGTAAAAGGAATAAATACGCATTAGAGTGAAGAAGCAAGCAAATAAGATGAGGGGAACTTGTAGGTTTTTCCCAGGTGGAAGATGTCACAAATGAGGACAATAATAGGAACACAAAAGTAACACAATTCCATATCACATACTATGAGGAGGAGAATGGAACAATCAACAAGGAAATATAAGTAGCACACAATTCTCCTAAGAGCTCGATAGGTGATTCATAAGTAAAATCTCATGAAAGCCAGAAAGCTACCTATAAATCAACAAGGAGTATAGTAAGGAGAAACGACGACAATCTATGTAATAACAAATTAATAGCTCCAATTTATGCATGCAGAAAGAGTAAAATTTTCAAACAGTGGCTAGGAAGGGCTCTAATAGGAAGATAGGAATACTAAACATGAAAACAAAATGAACATACTAGTATGAAGTACAAAAGGGCTCTATAGCCTTAATAAACAACAGATGTTGGTGGCTTTTATAGAGGAACACTTAATCATGGTCCTTTTGAAAAAAAAAAGTCAAATAGAATAAATGCAATAGTTTTAACTTTGCAAGTGAAGTTGAGAGAGTTTTTTCTATTTAAATCCTAGCAAAGCACCAGAACCTTATGGATTTAACGCATTTTTTTGAGCATGGAAGAATGCTAAAAGAACTCAACAAGATGTATATATTTCTCATTCCCAAATTGCCTTCCCAAACTTTTTGAAGGACTACAAACCCATTTCTCTCTAGAACACCATATAAAAAATGATTGCAAAGATCCTAACTAAAAGGTTGAAATCAGCTTTAAGTCAATTGTTGGATTTCATTTAAGGAGCCTACATAAAGGGGAAATCCTTAGGTGACAATATTCTTATGGTCTAGGCACTCCTCGAAAACTATTCAAGGAAGAATTGTTACAAGAAATGTGTAATTAAAATTGACTTTCACAAAGCTTATAACTAAGCTTATGAGAGGTGCAAAAGGGCTATGACAAAGGGATCCTTTATCCCCTTATCTCTTCACATTGGCAATTAAGTTCTTGGTGAAATTAATTAGAAGAATGATCAATAGTGACGAAAGTTTCAAGTTCCATTCCAAGTGTAAATGGATGGAAGTTGCAAGCCATTCTTTTACTGATGATTTAATCCTATTTTATAGAGATGGTCCTAGCTCTACTAGCATTTTAATGGAAACTTTAAAAACTTTAAAAACAGTATCAAAGGTAGTCATTAATAAATTATATTAGCAAGTGTAAGAGGAATAATTGGATGACTAGTTAGTACCACTGGAATTGAGCTATCAAAACCTATATTCTACTATCTTGGTTTTCTAATAACTACAAAAGACCTTCTAGCAAGCATTTCAAGCCCATTCTAGACAACATTAAGTCAAGGATTTATGCCTAGAAATTATAGTATATCTCGGTAGTACGTAGAATTCAACTTATAAAAGCTATTATCAATAACTTGCATATTTACTTATGCTCTCCCTTATGGTTCCCTAAAATAACCAAAAGCTTAGAACATATGTTGAGAAGGTTCATATCGAAAGGGATTACTAAAGGAAGATACATGCCTAAAATCAAATGGAGCTTTAAAGATAAAAAAAGGGAGGATTGGGTATTCTACTAGTTAAAATCCCTTGATGATGAAGAGCGTGTGGAGATTACTAGTTGAAAAAAATTATTATAAGTTAAAAGTATTCATAAATACCATATAAAATATCAAAATATTTAGATATTCGAACCTAAAGTTGATTGCGTATGGACCTTACTCAATAAATTCAAGCTTAAGGAGAAATTAAAAAAGGAATTTATGTACCAGATAGATGATGATAAATGTCCCTTATTTTGGTATGGCAGATGGTCAAATTTAGGACCTTTATATCAAATTTAAGATCTTAATCCACTCAAAAGCCTAATACCTGAAGACTCTATAGTTCAGCAAGCTTTAACAATGCACAAATTCACCCTAGTGAGCCTAAGTTGTGCTTATATACTTATAATACAACTGATCTAGGGCAAGGAAGATTGTATTATATATGGAAGAAGAGCAAACAAGGTTAACTAGTAAGCCTTGAAAAGAGTTACGAAAAGCGAGAATTAATAAGATACCATGGCATTAGAAGATTTGGTATAAGTAGGCTTATCTAAAAGCTTCAATAGTGTTATGGTTAGCCATAAAAAAGAAGCTAAGCACATTGGTAAGGTTGAAGAAATTCCTCAGGGTGCCAGAGTTATATATGTTCTAATAGGAGGAGGAAACAGCGGAACATTTATTTTTTAATTGCCTATATACCTTAGGATATTGGCACAGATTAGTAGCCTACTAACATACCCTTTCCATCCATTACTTGGTATGATCTAACACTATGATGTTATAGGAATCATAAGAAGAAGGATGCAAACTGGGTAACTGGAAAATTGGTGTTGAGCAATATGATCTTATAATATATGCGTATAAAGGAATATGAGAATCTTCTACGAGGAATCAAGAGATATTCAAAGCCTAAGTTTAATTGCTATTAACTCCACAAAGAAGCAACTAATAGCTCATAAGAAGCATCTTGAATACAATTGGGACATCATTCATATATGGAGTATACCTGAGCCCTAAATAGTTAGCAACATTGCTTATATACTTGTAATACAACTGATCTAGGGCAAAGATGATCGTATTACATGGACGAAGAGCAAACAAGTTTAACCAGTAAGCTTTGAAAAGAGTTACTGAAAGCGAGAATCAATAAGATACCATGGAATTAGAAGATTTAGTATAAGTAGGCTTATCTAAAAGCTTCAATAGTGTTACGGTTAGCCATAAAAAAGAAGCTAAGCATATTGGTAAGGCTGAAGAAATTCCTTAGGGTGTTAGAGTTATGTGTGTTCTACTAGGAGGAGGAAATAGTGGAACATTTGTTTTTTAAGTGCCAATATACCTTAGGATATAGGCATAGACTAGTAGTCTAACTAACATACCCTTTCCAATCATAAAAAGAAGGATGTAAACTGGATAATTGGAAAATTGGTGTTGAGCAATATGATCTATAATATATGGGTATAAAGGAATCTGAGAATCTTCTATGAGGACTCAAAAGATATTCAATGCCTAAGTTTAACTGCTATTAACTCTATAAAAAAGCAACTAATAGCTCATAAGAAGCATCTTGAATACAATTGGGACATCATTCAAATATGGAGTATACTTGAGCCCTAAATAGTTAGCAACATTTAAGAAATGCATATATTGAAGGAATCATATAGTAGTAAAAGCAACACATTCCACGGAGCAGAAACAACAATCAATTCAATAAGGCAAGGGTTACAATTTCATATTAGTCAAAACATAAAACATAAAGGCATATGTAAGAAAAGAAGAGCATTTACTATAGGAGGAAGTAGAAAATTTTTGTCACCGTGTATTGAGACCAATCCATAACCACAAAGAGAAAGCATCAATACAAAAAAGGAGATTTCAATCCTTAGATGAAAATACATGCAAGATTAGATTCCTTACCAATAGAATAACAAAATAGAGGGAGCAAACCACCATAAGGAAAATGGAGCATTAGTGATGTGCTTTCAGTAAGAGGGGAAAGATGCTTAAAGAAGCGAAAGGTAAAGACTTGGAAACCCTCTTCATTTAATCCACATATGAGTGAAGCAAGGAATCACCCAAAGACTAACAATGATTTGTTTAGGGGTAGCACATTCAGACCTAGCTTCTTCAATAGAGGCTACGCATGGGAAAATTAAGTTCCATGAGGTGTTTTATGTCTAGACATGTGTTAAAAGATAAACTAAGAGCTCCTTAGCAATGTATGAGAGTTCTATCTCTTTTATATCATAGATTTTGACCAAGTTCAATTAATTATTTTTTTAATTTTAAAAAATATTTTCTTTATAAATGTGCTTATTTTAGAATATATTTTCTTAATTTTAGTTAAAAGTCATTATTCATCATATATTATGCTTTCCTTGGAAATTGTTAAAACAATTGAGAAAATGATGAAGATATTTCTCTAATCAGGGAATGCTACAAGGAAAGCCTTAGCTAAAGTTAAGTGGAAAATGTTATGTATGCCTAAAGAAGAGAGGGGCTAGGTATATTATCTATAAGAGATGCTAACAAAGTGCTCATAAAGAAGAGGATATTGATTCTTAATAGATTAGGCTAGAATTTTTGTATCACATTAGTAGTGGACTTTGGACTTCCTTCTGGCATGATGATTGGATTTTAAATGGCCCTCTTATCTAAGCTGATGAGCTACAATCCTTTAGAGGGATCATCCTAGAACTGACAATGGTTAATGAGGGGTTTAACTTGGCTTTACGACATCTACAACTTTTGTCTAGCGCCCATATTGCTAATCAAATCCTTGATTTCTTATTAAACTTGATCAGGATGGAGACTTTATTGTGTATAAAATTTCACTTAGCATCATTGTATATGGCCTATAGAAAGACACAACTTAGAGGATGTTCCAACAAAAGCACCAACAAATGCCATATACTACAAAGGGAATTAATATATTTAATAAGGGATCAACTTATTCTTCATCTCTCTTATCTCAAAGTAAGTAGGATATTAGCCTTGAAATGGAGTGTAAATGTAGCGCCCCCTTACCGCAGAATACGCACCGGGACACCCGGAGGTCATTCCGGTTCATATACTACAGTAAAGGTGCACTACGATCGATCATTACGCTAACTCCACATGGCATCATCTCACTATATATTATCAAGCATCAATAGAAAATCCGCAATAATTTGAAACCAACTGTTTCCTCATTTCATTACTCAAAATCAATAATTTACAGGGCGACTTTTAATCCTTACTACAAGTGCAACTACAAAGTCTAGTACAAAAGTACTACAAAACTGAGGAAACTATGTATACAAGCTAACTATGTCATCCAAAAACATTCCAGCTGACCGACCTTTGCGCCATGGTTTCACTTCAATCACACTCTAAACGGTAGTGGAGCCACTCAATTGCTAAAGACGTCTATCGGTCCTGAAAAACAATGATGCAATTTTGCTGAGTTTTGCAAACTCAGTGAGTTAACCATCATCGATGGTTCACTCCATCAAGCACACATCAATTATTCCACAATTTTGCACTGAACACAATCATCACATTTCCATATACACATAGATCATTTCACATTTCTCACAATCAAGCACAATTAACACGATGCATATGAAATGCTTATGAGACCCCTTTTTTTCTTCCAATTATTACATTGTTGTGACCGAGTGTCTGTACCAGGAACCATCTTGAGACATACCAAACGATTTTTAAGAGATGGTTTCGTGTGAAGATGAAAGCTCGCATATGTTCTTAGAGGTATAATCTGTTCCGAATCTTCTATTAATCGTAGAAAAGTCTGACAGTATTGTGCATGTGAATTTTTAAATAAATAAAACAACATCATTTTAGCGACAGCTATCTCTGAATAAGGTTATTATTTCTCTTTAAAAATTGATAGGAGCTTTTTGTACGAATGAAGGAGCCTTTTAAATAAACATATTTGAAGGAGCCTTCTAACATTTGCAAAATTAGAAGAAAATCTTTGAATAGTGTTACATGTTTGATAATCTGCACATAGCAAGCTCTTTTCATAATAAATAAAATCTATCTTCCGAGATTGGTTTAGTAAAGACTGTCGGCTACTTGATTTTCAATATTAACATGCAATAATTCAATAGTTCCTTCTAAAATGTTATCTCTAAAAAAATGATGATTAACTTATATATGTTTAGTCCTAGAATGATGCATAAGATTTTTAGACAAATTAATTGCACGTGTGTTGTCATACAATATAGGAATATGACTAAAGTTTAGAGAAAATTCCAGAAGTTGATGTTTCATCCATAATATCTGAGCACAACAACTAGCAGTTGTTAAATATTCTGCCTCAATTGTTAAGAGTGTTGTGAAATTTTGTTTCTTGCAAGACCAAGAAACTAAACATCCATTAAAAAAGTGACAGTAGCCGCTTGTACTTTTCTTGTCAACTTTGTCACCTGTATAATCTACATCAAGATAGCCAACAAGGTCATATGAATATGTTTTTAGATGCCATAATCTGAAATCCATAACTCTAAGAAGATAATGAAAAATGCTCTTGACTTCTTGAGCGTGGCTTTCTTTAGAAGTGAACTAATCATTCCTCTCTATTTTGTCTCATCAGTAACTTTTCCATCTTCATCCTTATCAAGCTTAGTTTTAGAATACATTGGAGTTCCCATTGGCTTAGTATTTTCAAAATGATATTTCTTAATAAGTTCCTTTGTGTACTTATCTTGACTGATGAAGATTCCTTTTTCTAGTTGCTTAATTTGTAATCTAAGGAAAAAAAGATAATTCTCCCATCATACTCATTTCAAACTCTCCTTGCATTAAAGCTAATAACTCTTCAAACAAAGATGGATTAGTAGTACCAAACATTAGGTCGTCAACATTTATTTGAATTATAAGTAAATCATTTTCCTTCCTCTTAATAAATAAAGTTTTTTCTACCTTTCCTCTTTCAAAGCTATTCTCAATCAAGAAGTTACCTAACTTGTCATACCATGCTCTAAGAGCCTGCTTTAAACAAAGCAAAGTTTTTTTTTTCAATTTCATCACATAATCTGAATGGTTTGTGCTCTCGAAACCTAGAGGTTGCTTAACAAAGACTTCTTCATTAAAAAATCCATTTAGAAAAGCATTTTTGACGTCCATTTTTTATAATTTGAATTTTTTATAACAAGCAAAGGCAAGTAAAATTCTGATTCATTCTAGTCTATCAATAGGAGCATAAGTGACACGACCCGCCTTTTTGGGCCGTGTTGGCACTAGAGAATGGGTAGGCTTAACGCCACCAATACTCGTAGTAAGCTCAACATTTCTATGTTTTACTAAAAATCCGGCATGACTCATTCATGTCTAATTAAACCTTATACCTGCTTAATAGGTTGTAAG
>JANIJF010000002.1:48413254-48423916 GCA_024520955.1 Erythroxylum bequaertii
TTAATTTTTGTAGAATATTCTTATAAGAATATTCAACGAAATACTATGATATATAATATTTATACCTTTATAATTTTTTAAGCTATGTCCTTGTAAGTCATTTTACACCTAAACAGCTAATTTTACCAAACATCAAATGACAAACAACTAATGTAATTCACTGGTCAAATCAGCTGATATAATTAGCTATCAGCTAACAGCTAATGCAATCAGCTGATTGTCAAACAGAGCCTCTATCTTTTTTCTGAACTAGATGATGAGGCACAGAATTGCTCATAAATTTGAGTCTGGTAATTTAGCATTTTAGGTTAAAAGTGCATTTTAGTTTTAATCTCTGTAAATTACATGTTATCATGTAATTATGAGAATAATAATAGTTGTGTACACCATTATAAATATATATTAAAAACTCTTGTTAAAAATTGATAAGATTATTAATTAATTAGTCAATTTTGGTAAATTAATAAATTCTTATAGACTAAAATAAATCAATTAATTTTTATTTAATAATTTTTTAATTAAACTTTAAAATTTTTATAGATAAGAACGATCTCTTTTAACTATATTTTATATTATTTAATTTTATTCAATCTTTATTGGTTTTATGACGGTTTAATACTAGTTGAACCTTTTAAATCTTAAACCTCTTGTCTTACTTGTTTGATTTCCGATTGAGTTTTGTAAAACATTGGCAATAAGGGACAAAATTCAATTTTAAAATTTAAATAAGGCTACTAGTTAACTGATTAGAAAAATAGAAGATTTTTAATTATTTAAAACTTATCAAATCATATGTATTATTATTATTATAATAGCCCACAAAATAACAATTCTAGAATAGTAATTCAATTTCTCAAATAAATCTATTTGGGATAATTTTCTATCATATACTCGTCATATTACCACAATCATAATTACGATTTTGTTTTAAAATATTCGTTTCCTTGTATCTTCTTTAATCAAAATAAAAAATATTTATTATCCACGATCTCCTAATTTATATTTAATGTTTTTAGTATTAAGCTATTTATCATAATTTTTAATTTTAGAGTAATAGTTTTATTTAAAAATAATAAAATGTGAATAAAAAATTAAATTGAATTGGGTTAATAAATCTAATAAATCATAAAATTTTCAAAGTGGTATTTTTTATACAAACTAAATAAAAAATTAAATGCATATAATTATTTATAAATTAAGTAAGAAAGACCTACGTAAACTCTTAATTTATTTCTGATTTTCATTTGACGGTCCACAAACGAGTGGAACTTTTCTGGGTCGGGCAGCCCATTCATTTTCCTCACCCGAAAACTTTCAAGTTTCTGACCACACCCCTGCAATAGCTGCAAATCCAAGGTCAGGATCCGTAGGATTTTCAAATGTTTACTTTTCAAATTAAAGTAAACGATTAATGAGTTAATAATATTCGATTTTTAATCTTGTAATTAACTATTTAAATTCTAAGCTCTAATTTTGAGTTTTAAAGTTGTTTATAACGAGATCAAATCTTCTGATTTCCAGCACTATATAGCTAGAATGAAAAAGACACAAGTTTGGCACTAAGAATCGAAAACAACTACTCCCTGCTCTTCGGTGACAACCTTAAATTTTCAATTAAGGAAAAAAAAAAGGTTCCTGAAATTAAGAATCCATCTAATCATCTAACATTTGTTTTAAACTCAAATGCTCTTATCAAATCAAGAACCATATATCCACTTGGCACTAAGAACACAACTTTCTCAACAACAAAAATAAATAAGAATCAAGTTTTGATATTATATATATACACACAAATAACCAATGACACGCTTAATTTACTTGAACTAATTAGGTGGCTTGCTTAACTAGCCGACATTATCGGGAATAACAACATAAGATAGCCATAAAATAATAACGAAAGATAAACAACACAATCATGTTTTGTAACTAAAAAACTGAAAAAAGTTGTTTCTTCTGAACAAGTTTCAACTCCTCTCATCGTCAACGGTCAGAATCGCTGGCAGTTGCATTCAAACCTGTTTTTTTATATGTAACATTTCTCTTCCTGTAAACCTACTCAAGCTCCAAGAACCTTGTTCCTTCTTATCTGTTTAGCTATTCTTTTTACTGGTTTTCAAGAATTGAATCCATCATGCGCCCTGGAAAGTTTGATCATCATCTTCAGGAGCGTAGGATCACCAACGTCCCGCGTCCATCTCCACTGAAGATCTATAAAGAATCTCATGTCATTCACAAGTCGTCGTCGTCGTCGTCTGATCTTTTGGCTCCTGTCCTAGCTCCGGTCTCAGGAAGGGCTAAACAACAACAGAGAAGCGATCCGGTGATTATTTATACGCATTCACCGAGAGTAATACATACCAAGGCAAGAGATTTCATGGCTTTGGTCCAAAAACTCACCGGCAATTCACCTACTAATGACGATGTTCACATTACACCACCAGTCCTAGAACAGAAGAGAAGTGTGATAAGTGAGACTTCAAGATCAGATCGAGTCTGTGGTGTTGAGAATAACGAATCATCTAATCCCGACTTGACAGATATCCCACTTTTGGCTGCGGATTCTGCAAAAAAATTCTGTTCATCAGGGCCTGTGTATAGATTTTCTGATTCAGTTTATCAGTCACAAAACGTGGGAAATCCTATTTCTCCATCTTTCCACGAGTTCATGAAATGATTAGTTGAATGTGAACACGAGGAGGAGTTTCGAGGAACAGTAGATTTATTGATGTTGATTAGTTTGATATATTCAATCAAACCAAACCCCATTGTCCATTGATGATGGTGATTGTTCATACAAGGGAGGTGGGTTCGATGGGTTCTTTTAAGTTGTTTCACATTGTTGTGGTTTTGTTGTCGCAGCTAGGAAGATTCTTTGGCAAGACACTGAAAATGTGAAATACGAATCGAGTTCGTTAGTTCTTTGACTTTCCAAAGAGAAGACAGAATAGATTGATCATTTCTGATAGTGGGTTTGATTTTTTTAATTTAATAAAATAATATTATTTTAATTTAAATTAGAATCTTATCAAATTTAAATTAGATCAAAAATTTAATTAACTTGAATTTATTTTATCTTAATTAAAATATATATTTATCAATGATTAAAAAACGTAACCAATTTCATCGATTTAATTTACAATTTTTTATTCAGTTTTTAATAACTTTTTAAATTATATTTTAAATTTTAAATTTTATTTAATCTTTAGTCAATAACTTTAAGCCTGCATTGATGCTATAGTTTCTAATGTATGAATTATATGTTAAGATTTGCTATAATTTTTGCACTTTTTAATGTAAGAGGTAAAAATGATTTAAGGAAATATTAAAAAATACTTATTAACTTTTAATGAAAAATAAAAAGTATAATTACCAAAAAATAAAAAAGATATAATTCAAATAATAAATTGAATTACTTTTTATTAATATTTTACATAATTACTTATTAATTTTTAGTTTATTAGTGTGGACAAAAATGAGGAGACTTTTTTTTATTAGAAATAAGTACATAATTATGCAGTTATTACAATTGAAGAGGAGGTTGAAATAAATGGCATGATTAACATTAAACAAAAGGTGAAACATATTTCTTCATATATGAAAAAGTATGACCAATATAAATATTTTTATTCACAAAGGCTTATCTTCACTCATTAAAATTTAATAAAACCCTAAATCAATTTATTCATTAATGTGATAAAACTCACTCCGTAGGCTCCAAAAAATAATTTGGACTCGTTTTCTAGTGAATAGTTTATGAATCCTAACATCATAAGAGTTTAATATGCAAGACACCCACATTTCCACATGTCTAGTGGTTTAAGATTTAAAAGGATTTAAATGAATAAAATTAAAGAATTTTAATACGATTGAAATAGATTTTTCTTATTCATCGAAAATTTTGAAGTTTAATTTTAAATTAAAGAATTTAATTATTCAAAATAAGTGTCGTTCGTGACTTTTCATGTATATTTATGATTTTACTTCCAAAATTACCCTTTCATTTCTCTCACGTCTTGATTACACAGATTACATATATTATATTTTCAAGGCACTTCAACATGCAATTAATAAGGGTATATCAAACATCTCATTAACTTTCTTAATAAGTGTGCATCCCTCTAAAACGACTTTTATTTTGAATAGGAAGGAGTATTAAATATATGCAACAGAAAATAAAACGAAACCTAAAAAAGAAAATCTACTTATGCATGTAGATATAGAAAACAAAAACCTGAAATATAAGATGTTTACATACCTTTCCGATGATTTCCTTCATTCTTTAACCTTTTCTACGTTGGATTGTCGTAAACCACAACGATCAATGTAGATCGTCTATAGTGAAAGTCCACACGAAGATAGAAGAATGAAACCTCACTAGGAGATGACTAGAATTCTTTCTTTGTGCTAGCAAAGACAAGAATCCCTGAGAGAGTTAGAGAGAAAAAATGTGTTTAAGAAAAAGAACATTTAATCATCCCAATTTTCTATACCATTACGCTTTCCATAACCCCCATCAATAATGAAAAGTAATGAGAAGTTAATGGTCATAAATAACATGCATTAATGGAAGTTATGGGAAGTTAAAGAGCATGAATATTGTGCATTAATGGAAGTTATGGGAAGTTAATTGAAGTAAATCACTTGTTAGTATAGCCTTAACATACAATATACAATATGCACAAGAAGGGAGGTTGAATTGTGTATTCTTTTCATGAATACAATCCCCTTTGATATTTCTTTGAAAACCAACTTATTCAAAGCTATTAAGTGAATATCAAAATGTCATACAAAAATATCTTCGACATTAAATCGCAATTAGCTTCTATATACTTGTATAATAACAATAGAAATTAGAGAAGAGAGTTTAGAATATGACACAACGATTTTATCCTGGTTCACCCCAAACCTTGGGCTACGTCCAGTCCTCAAAATTCTTTCTGAGATTTCACTATTCTTTACCAAATGTTCAAGTATTCTTTCTCTATAGAGCCTCTTCAGGTCTCTTACACCAAGTATTATTTTTTCACTCTCTTAGCCTCTTCAGGCTTTCAGCTATTCCTCTCTCTTACTAGAAAGATGTTGCAAGCTTTGTTACAGTAAAAATTGCTTTAGTGTTTTGCACAATGAATACAGTAGTTCAAAAACTAAGATCTCAAACACTTGTTCACTAACTCGTTTAGTCTTTGACTCTGACTTGTATTTATAAGCTTCGTCTTCAACTGCTTCTTGATAACTGCTTCTTGCTTCTTGTTTCTTGTAGAAATTGTTATTCAGTTGAGTTCTATAACTAACTCTAACTGATTAACCGTCCGACGTACTATCATGTCTTCATCTTCGTATTGTCTGTGTTTTTACTCTTCTTCTGACTTTTCTTCCTTCTGTGTTTTGTATCTTCTTACTTTTGTATCTTATGACTTTTGTATCTTCTGACTTTTTTATCTTCTTACTTTTGTATCTTCTGACTTTCCGCGCTTCTTCTGTGTTTTCTTCCTTTTGACTTTTGTATCTTCTGCCTTTTCACACTTCTTCTGTGTTTTCTTCCTTCTGTGTTTTGCTCCCTTCTTTGTTTTCTTCCTTTTGTGTTTTGCTTCCTTCTTATCAAAACGGTTCATCTATTTCTAATATTATTATTATTTGATTGTCACCAAAATTATTAGACTTGAAGTCATTTTGACTTAACATTATCGAATTCTATTAACTATACCTATTACTATATCATCAACTAAGAGAAGTATTTTAAAGTTAAAATTATTGAAAACCTACTTGAGGATATCAACGTCACAATAAAAGTTGAATAATTCAGATACTTTATGTATCGAGAATGATATGTTGTGAAATATTGAACTTGATAGTATTATTAATGATTTTGCATCTATAAATGTACGAAGATATTGTTTTTCATAAATCATGATCATTTATGTGCTTATTAGTGTAATTCTCTTGGTTTTTTTACAATATGATATTGTTGTTCGATTGTTGCTACTACTATTTTATTATTACTGCTATTATTGTTAGTGATTTTATTGTTGTTGACATTTGCAAGATGTTATTAATTGATGTTATGATCATTTAGTATTTTTTTAAATGTTTTGACTTATAAATTGAGTCACTTATGTATCAATATTAAATTTAATAATAAAATATACTTTTAAATTTTAAATATTTGTATATTGTCGATTTATTGGAGTTCTTCTTTTTACTTTGCTAGGTCTAATAAAATATTTGGAATGACCCTAGTGGAGTCTTGTTTCTTCACCAGTATTCTAGGTTAAACATTTCCAATTTTGGCATGGCTAGGATCTTTCAAAGTAGAAAAGTTCAAGATAAGATAACCAGAGGTTTTGGTACCCAATAAGTGTGAAATACATGCATGCCTTTGTACACACAGGATATGATGCTGAAGACAACAACTTCACATTGATCTCCTCTAGCGGTTAGACGTCGCTTAAAGTAGAATATGTGGTGTTTGAAATATGCTAATGAAATTTGATGTCTACAACTTTGGAGTGATACTACTAGAGGTCACAAAAATACCATGATGAGCAACCGACCAAACTTGTTCATCAGGAGGTTCTTTCTTTGACTTTGAAGGGCCATGTGGGTGTCTTACACCTTTTAATATTAATTGGTCACTTCTTACATTATTTCATTTTTATAAAATAGGAGACTAAACTCATAGACATGACTTTATGAATCTTAAATTGTTTTCTACGTCATTATCATTTCTTTTATAAACAAAAGAACTTTTTTCTATGAAATTGACTCATAAAATAGAAATAATATTATATGACATATAAAAGCTAATGATAAAGACCCTTTTCTCTTTATATTCAAGTAATTCTTTTACAAAGTAGTTTAAAAGTGCTTACACCTATGTATTTTGAAATCGCTTATTATAGAGGTAATATATTAAATTATCTAGACAAATTTATAGTTATAATATTAATTTAAAATATTTTTAAAAATATGAATAAGGTAATAAAAATTTAACATATACATATGTATGTATGATAATTAATTTTTTTGAAAACAAAAGATAGTGATTATTAATGTAAGGATTAAGATACATTAGTCATGTATTTAAATTAAAAAATTAATAGGAAGGATTTTGTGAAATGGGAATCATAATCTAACATCATAAAAGAAAAAAGAGTTGCTAGTCTTTATAAGCATATGGAAAAAATTAATATTCAACTTTCTAGTTAACTATTTTTGGGTCTATGATTTTCTTCAACTCTAAGTTAAGTTATTTTTTGTTAGTTCTGGGAGTTATGAATGATATCAAAGCTTTAAGTTTAAAGCAGGACATGATCTTAGGATCTAGTGGGTTGAATGCGGGTAGAATGAGTGAGTTATTATTGTTGCTTAGTTTAGTTAGTAAGATTTTCTCTTTAATCGTATGTTATATTTTCCTCTAGATCTTAAATAAGAATAAGGAGAGTTGTTCATGCTTAGAGTTTTAGGCGATATCATGGAGTTTCAAAGTGATTCAATTTTAAGGAAAAAAACTTATTTAAACAAAGGGAACATGTGAGGTTCTAAAATTTTTTAATGTTTGTGTTATTGCATGAGTTGCCAAGGTGGATAATTTTAACTTTAATCTTATAAGGTTATTAAGCTTATTTTAGGAAATGATTTTGGAGTCCTAGGTGAATTAAACGAGGTATGAAATCTCAAAATTTTTAATATTTAAATTATTGCATAAGTTAACTAATTGGATAAATTTTGACTTTAATCATTATAGTCTTGATAGAATTTGAAGTTTGGAAAAAAATTATGTTTAGGAAATATTTAATTAAATTTGAAGTTGCAAAGTATTGAATGATCTGAATCCAGCACATTTTATGAAGAAATGTGACCAATGTACAGCTAAAACTGATATTATTCAATATTTTAATCATAACTTTTGATAGGAATATTAAGTTAAAGTAACAAAAATTCTTGAAAATTTTATATATTTTGTAAGAAGACATTAGGAGGTGATATTGAACTCAAATAGGAAAATTTGATAAAAAAAACTTGCGAGCTTACTCTATTGTTACTCCTTAATACTGTCTGATATTATAATCATAACTTTTTAAAGGAATAATAATCCATCAAGATTCAATGGATTATGAAAAATCAATAGAATCTTTTACAAATTTTAAGAAGACATATGGAGATGATATCAGTTAATCAAATCTCTATCATTGGCTAGCTAATGGTAGTACGATTTTTCATGAAATGGTATCCAACTAGCTGAATAGCCGATAGTAGCATGATTTTTCATAAAATGGTATCCAGTTAGCCAAATAAAGTGATATGATATCTATACCCCACAATTATTAATTATTAAAAATAAGGAAGTCGGTCATTATTTAATTTTTAGGCTAAAGAGATAGATAAAAGTGATAAATGAAGATGAATCCACTATGTCAACACTTTACGTATGGCAATTTTGTGGTTTTTAAGAAACTTTACAAGCAATTTGATGTGTTATATGGTTACTCCATAGTTAGGATCCTCCTATCAGATATGATGAATATTTTAATCGAAACGAAGGATTAAGGAATAAGAAAATTTGAAAAATACAAGTTATAGTTAACACCTTTATGCAAGCTTAGAGTGTCTTTCAATAATAAGTTTTTCAAAGTAACAGTTCCTAGAAGTATAAATGCCCTTATCCTAGAAAGAAACATTTCTGTGTCCAATGCCAAAATAGGACAAATTACAAGAACTTTTATGCTACTATTTGTAATATAATTGAGGATTTTCTATGTATCAAACTTTAAGTTGCATCCTTACAACACTAGACTAGTACTCCTGTACTAGTAAGTAAAAATTAATACAAAAAGTTTAGACTAAAGTGACCTAATTTTAAGGAGAATATAAATAAAAGAATCTAGGGATTTTAGAAGGGAGCTAAGTTTTTGATATACTTCTAATACTTTTTTTCCAAATTTGGAGAAGAAAATACATAGGAAAAGTACAAAAAGACAAAATTTAGTATCAAATTTCTTTCAATTTTTAGTTTTTCTTATCACATACATCGTGACACACGTCATGTTTAAGTTGTTATTTAATTTTATGATATTCTAAATTTCTTTTATAAGACTACATTGTAGGCAGATTATAAATAGTTAAATTTAACTAGCCTTAATTAAAATGATATTTTATTCCAATTTTATGATGAATATTTCATTTTATGATTAATTCTTATGATTGCTTGATCAACAATCGGATGATTTGTGATTTAATTTGAGACTAAGAAGTAATAATTAAATTAGATGTTGATTGAAATATCATATGATTGTCAAGAAAGAAATATTTATGAAATCACTTGCAATATTTTGAATTTCTTATGTTAAATATAATCCATAGGTTTATAGTTATCACAAACGTTTCATTAACTTGATTATTGGAATCTTGTAAACTAGATCTTTTGTATTAGCCTAGATCTTTTGGTAGTTTGGATTGTATATAATCATTTATTAATGAAATCCCTTATCTTTCGGAAAAACTTACTTATTGGATTATGTTATTGATGCTTAAGAAAGATTAGCAATCAAATTAGAGAAATTCATTGCAACATAACTAATAGGCATCAGTTAATTACACTAAGTGATTTAAGTGGGATTAACCTTGGTGAAATTAGAAGTCTTAGAACCATTTAATATTGATTGTCAATCATTCTATATTATTATTTTTATTATTTTAAAATTTTCTTTTATTCGATTAGATCCTTTAATTATTCAAATAACATTATAGTTAGGTTAATTTTGATAATTGATAAACATAATCCTTATAAGGCAATACTCTTTTCATCAATATATTACTTATTCATAATAAAGTATGCTTATGTTCAACAATTTATAATAAAACATGAAAAAAAATTGTTTTTAATAGTTGTTTTCATGTGCATTGAAATTAGGTTGCAATTATAGAAATCTCATGTAGGATTTATGATGGATTTAGGGCTTTGTTAAATTGATGGGTTCAAAAGTCTATATTATAGTTATTAAGTGTGAAATTATGTAGTTGATATAGAGTTATATGTATCTGAAGTGTTCTTTCAAGTGTCTAGAATATACCATTAATGACTTGAGTTCTGTTTATAACTAGATCTAATAGCATTGGTGCTATTGTGTAATTGGTGTGGTATCTATATATATATATATAACACATACAAACACAAATATACTGGCAAGTGATGCTGATAGTGGGCATCATGCTTATACTTTAGGTATTTTAATGAGATTTGGTACTTAAAATGAGTTATATTTTTTAAAAGTCATATTTCAACGTCTCTAGGGAAAATGAGTGAATTTAGATATTCAGAACAACTTTAAAAGATATGAATAAAGCATTTAAAATGCGATAGTAACACAATACCTTGTTAATGGTCTTCTTCCAATATGCCCAATTCTATTTCTTAAAGATATTTTCATCTAGGTAATACAACACCAACACACCACCATATTAAGTTCATGTTTGAAGTACTAACATTCTATTTCTCTAAGTTAAACTAACATTATCTTATGTTCAACCAACGTTCACCAACACAATGATTACATGATCCCTTACTCAATCTTATTTTAGTAGTGATTAATTACGTAAAAGTTCTAAAATTTAAGATAAAACAACACAACCCAACAAATATTAGGGTTTGTTTTATTTAAAGAG
>JANIJF010000002.1:48452770-48463354 GCA_024520955.1 Erythroxylum bequaertii
ATAAAACAACACCACCCAACAACTATTAGGGTTTGTTTTATTTAAAGAGTTCATGGTAGCAAATAAAAGGAGCTTTTTGCACAGACAAGTTTTAGAGAAAAAAAGATCTAATTAAGAGTCAATCAAAATAGCTAGAGATCAAGAGGAAAGAAAATATTTAAGAGGAATAAGAAATCCAACAAGATTCAATAAGAATTTAAAGATTTAAGAACCATAAAGACATTTCTTTTTTCTAATTTTTATTGATTTTCTATTATTTTCATTGTTTATTCTTCAACTAATTGAGATATATAAATATATGTGGGACAGACCCTAGGATGTAATATTTTGAATTAATACTTTGACTTAATGAAATTTCTCATTTTCTTACTATTTGTTCATTTTTATATTGGTTTTAATGAAGGGAATGAAAGTTTAAGATTCAAAAGTAAGATTCATATATTGAGATCAAGAGATGATGTGTATGGTTAGATAATAATATGAATGATGGGAGTTGAATGTGTTACTCAAGTGATAACTACATGATCTTCCTAATTTAGGGTAAAACCCATCACAAGAATTTATGTATCGAAATAATGCATTATTAGGATTTTTTGGTTAAATAGATATTTCAGTCAATTCAATTTAGGAATATGAATTATGTTTCCCTAGAGAGAACACATTTATAATTTGGTAATTATTACAATTCTAAGGAACTAGAGTCATTCATTAAATCAAAATGAAGTTGAAACATAGTAAAGTCTTAGGGAATATCTTACTTGGATCTAGTTTATTAATAATTTGTTTTATACTTGATCGTTGTTTTAATTTAATGTTGTATAATTATTTGTTTTTTAACTTCCAATCAATTATATTTGATAGCCTAGATAATTAATTTTGTGAGGAATCAGTACTTAAAAACTAGTCTTCATTGAATTGACCTATACATGATAGTTATAGCTACAACCTTATTGTGTGCTTGCAATTAAAACGTATGAAGTTTACTAGGCTTTATAGATATTGGTTAAATTTGTAAACTATTTACAATGGGCTTTTTATTCATTGAGTTTTCTCTATTGTGTCTATTTGCAGTTGATCTTTCACATATGTCAAACTAAAAATCTTAGGACTCTTATTAAACTGGACTTCGAGATCAAATGGAATTTTAACCTAAGAAGGAGACTTCAAAGGTGGATAAAGACTAAAAAAAGTAAAAATGGCTATGAAAAACACTAGATATTTGAAATGTTTTATCATATTGAGTGTTTAAAGGATTAGTTCGAGCATTATAAGGCATAATATTAAAGGTAACAACTTTGAGATGAAATCTTTTATCTTCTCTATACTTTTAAAAAATAAATTTAGAGGTTTAGCCACCGAAGATCCTAATTTGCTTCTTTCGACATTTATAGAGTATTATGATACTTGATAGCGTGTCGTAATGCTAGTCAAAATAAAAACTAGACTATTAGTTTTTATTTTGATTAATGTTACGACATGCTGTCAAATTTTGGCGCAGTTGTCAGGGAATGCGGTGTTTTAGTTTTTGTTTGTGATTTTAATTGGTGTTTTGTATATATTTGTTTATAATTAGTTTTTTCAGTTATTTTGTGATCCTTTTTTTATTTTGCTTCATAGATGGAAGTAATTTTTTAACTCTTATTCTCAATCCTATAACCAAGGTTGGACTGATCAACCTAACTTTGGTTATGGATGAGATAATCATTAAAATTACTTCTATGATAATTTGAAGGACACACAATAATGCCCGTGTGGACCAGAAGCTTTTTGTTAAAGCTCAAGTACATCTCTGGAAGAATTGATGAATGTTGTGATTACTAACAATCTTCAATTTCAACAGGGTATACAACAACTTCAAGAGAGTATGAAACAACTTCAACAGAATACCTAACAGTTCCAACAGGAAATTAGGCATATAACATCTAGAAACCATAACTTGTTAAGTCAAATAGGTGAAATGGTAGTGAGGATCGAATGCCTAAAATAAAAAATGGAAGAGGACCAGACATATTAGCCCGAGGCATACCTTGTAGACATAAATGCAGAAATCTTACAAAGTGATGAGGAGCTTGAGAATTTTGAGAGCATTACTCAAGGAGTTGCTTATGTAGAAGAAGGAAAGGAGGATCTTGAAGCAGAAAAGGCATATCTTTTAGCTAGGAGGTAAGTACTAAGTTCCATTTTATTATTGAGAATGACTAAACCTTTACATAGAAGATTGGAGTAATAAAATGAGGAAGAAAAAGGCAAAGAGACATTTGAGATCTTCCCAGAGTGTATGAACTCAGTCAAGATTGAGAATCTGAGGATAGAGAAGACAAAGAATAGGTATGATGATCAACCTACGTGGAAGTGGCGTCAATTTTAGTACCAAAAGATCATAATTTTGTTACTTGAGGAAACTATGGAGTCAAGCTAGCGGCACTTTTTTGGAAGACAACCTAAGGGAAGTAAATTTCTTTTTTTTGACATTTTCACATTTCTTTTATAATGAATGCGTGTTCTTTGTTGGTTTGTTTCTTGCTTGTTTTAAGTTTTCAATCAAAATGAGAGGAAAAAATAAAACAAACAAAATTAACAAATTGTCATTTTCTATTGCTTCTAGGCTTATATAGTCATGAATAGATAATGAATTGACTAGAGAATTTCATAGAAACTTTAGCATGTATTTTTAATATGGTGATTGGTCGATATGCAATATCTTTAAAAGAATAGTGACTAGTGGTAGACAAAGCCGATGAGATTTTGAGCCTTATTAGATTGGCACCTTCATTTTAGTCTCATTGTCTTTTAATAATGTGTGACCTTCATGACTTGTAAATCTTAATTTTTCTTTGAATTTCTATTTAAGACCACATTTTTATCACATGCACTAACCTGGAAATGATTAGACATTCTTTGTTTTTCCTAATTACATTAGCCAAATAGCCTACTCGATTGACACGATTTTTCCCTTGTTAACCCTCTTTGAGCTCTATACCTTTCTTTTTGTATAAACCGCATTTTATACTTTTAAACTTAATATCTTACCCAAGTCATAAAGCTAGTGGAGCATTTGTGATTAGTGAATTTGTGGATATACAAATATGGGGGGTGTACATATGTTAATATTGGGATATTTTGTTATGCCTTATCATTGAAATTCTCATGTTAATGTAGTTTCTTTTATTGTTAAAAAAAGAAAGGAAAAGAAAGAAAGAAAAGAGAAAAGCACAAGAAAAGAAAAGAAAATGAAAAAGAAAGAAAGAAAGAAAGAAAAAGAATGAATTTAAAAAACAATTTATCAAGGAGGAAGTGCATATGAGTTTGCAAACTTATTCAGAGTTGTAATGAATGTGTTATTTGAGTATGTTGAATATGAGGTAGATGTTACCTCAGAAGGTTCACTCTTGTGATTTCAATGTATTGTTGGCATAAATTGTATGAGTGATTCCTTTGGATTGGTATATGCTTCATGTAGTTTGTGTGAGAGAGCTTAAATGAGTTGTGAACTATAAATGTTGCATACGCCATTGCTGGCAGTTCCTAGTTTTGTATGGGTGTGAACTTATGCACTTGATATCATACTGAGTGTTGCATTTGTTTCACTAGCTTTAATGACTTTCATGCTACTTGACCCAAATACATCTCACCTTACCTTTGCCCACATCATAACCCTAAAAAGACCTTTGATTCATGATTTTTTATGTGAACATTAGTGGTGGAGAAATGAAATGATAAGCAAAGTTATGGAATGAAATGATCATGAATGGTGATGAGGATACCTATGGATATATTCTAGATAAACACATTTTTTGAGTCTACCATTAAATTGCTAAGTTTTTGAAGATGATAAATTTTGATTGATCATAAGTAAAAACTTGGAATGTTGACTTCTTGCTATGATTTTTGAAATTCATTCATCTTTGTTTATAATTATGTATTCTTGGAACAAATAAGAAATGAGTCTATGTTTTTGGGTCTATGAGCTTAATTTAGATGTTTTGCTTGAGGACGACCAAAAGTTAAATATAGGAGAAATTGATATGTGCTTAATTGATTGTTTAATTATTTCATAACACTTAGCGATTAATGACATTAAATAGCTTAATATACTCACTTTAACTCATATGTGATTTTAGGCACAATTCGAAAGCAAAGAAGTTAAATTGAGTTAAAAGCTCTATATTTTGGTCATTTTCCAAAGATTAATTTTTACTTGTCTTTATGGAGTAAGAAGAAGAAAATTATAAGACAAAAATAAGATAAGAAAAATATAAACACAAATTAATCAAAGTTGTTGTTATGCATGGACCATGTAAGCCTATGCAACGTGTTTTATAGAATTAAATGAAGACAAAGCAGCTGAAAGAAATAGCATGAAACAATAGTAAGATGGAAGCAAAATGTGCTAACAAGTGGACTAAAAGCAGAAAACAAAACGCATGTATCTTAAGGAGAACATCTGCCTAAGGAGGACTAAAATGACATGCAGCACAACAATGGCTAAGAAGAAAACGACAACGCAATGAACTGGGAAAAGTTTGCATTGAATGCAGACGTAGCAGAAGCACGAGGTTCTAAAAGAAGGCATAAACAGTATCGGACCAACAAATAATTCACTAAATCACATAACAGTAGCGGTAGGTTACAAACAGAACAGAGGGAGGCGCAATAGTAAAATATGGGGGTTTTAGCTAGGTTATAACGTGGGGCTGAAGCATTTTCTTGGTAGATACCCATAAAAGACTAGACATTCTTACGCCAATTTGGAGGTAAAGTCGACGTCGACATTTTGGGTTAAGTATATTTCACTATTTTTGTTGTTTTTTTTTCTCTCATTAGAAATTGATGTTTGTTTTTCTAAGATTCATATACTGAATAAACTAATTATGTTAATAATTTTTAACTAAAAATTGATGTATTTTATAATACCTATAATTTTAGTTAAAGAAACGATTTCAATTTCGTATACGGGGATAAATTTAACTCTGCTCCTTAGAACAATATTAGGTAATCCCCTAGTTTTTAATAAAGACCCTTTAACCCTTCCCCTCCTAAAAAGTCCAATTTAAACTATATACTTAAGAATATTGTAACAAACTAAGTGAAGAAAAATGAGGGTTTCATTGAGGCAATATAGGTCACTTTTAACGTTGACTGTTTGGCAACCTATAATAAGATTTTAAAAGCGCACTTTGTTCAACAAGCTAGCTCTTTTGTTAGATGCTTTATTAACTTCCTAGCTAACTCGAGAACCCAAGAGAGCTTTATAAGGTTACGATGTTGAGGACTGGTAAGCAATTAGAGGATCTTAAGGTAAGAGAGGTTGAAAATGAGGAAAATGAAGAGGTTGAGTCACCTAGCGAGGAAAGTAAGACCAAAGGAGAAAAGAGAGGAGAAGATGAGGAACCTAAATATGTTCCCCCAAAGACTGTCTAAGGCTAAACCTGATAAACAATTCAGGAAACATTTTAGAAGTTATCAAAAAAATTTATATTAATATCCCCCTCACAAATTCTTTGAAACAAATGCCCTTTTATGTTAAGTTTTTATAGGAGATATTTTCTAACCAAAAGAAGCTTGAGGATTATGAAAATGTAGCTTTGACTGAGGAATGTAGTGCTATAATTCAAAATAAATTACTTTCTAAACTCAAAGATCCTAGAAGCTTTTTTACTGGGTAAAAGATATAAACCTCCCCTATAGACTAAAAAATCATGAAAAAACCTCTTGATCTTTAAAATTCTAAAAAAAACTCTTTCTAGATTTTAGTTTTCTAGAAAAACTCCTTTTAGATCTAGGGTAGAAAAGAACGACGAAACATATGTAGTATAAACGTCAAACATGGAATAATTATGATTTAACACAGCTCTAAAACTTAAACTGAAATAATTAAATTTGACAAAAAATTAATTTTGTATAAATATATTTAATTATTAATTTAAGTCGAATATATTTCTTTAAACCTGAGGTGGGTTATTATAGTAATGAAATTTGATTAGTCTATGTTTGATGTTCATACTATATGTGTTTTGTTATTATTTTTTAAATAACCAAAGTCTAAAATAAGAGATTTTTTGGAAAAGTAAAAAACCAAAAGGAGTTTTTAAACAAATTTAATGATTAGGGGGGTTTTTCCCAAATTTCTTAAACTACAAGGGAGATTTATATCTTTTACCCCTATTTTATTCCTTGTTATTGGTGATATAAGCTTTAACCGTGTGTTGTAGAAATTCCATATATTGTATGAAAATGTCATATGATACATTATTAATGATATCAAAGGCATTAGCCCATACATTTTCAAACCTAGAATATCAGTAGAAGATGATTACAAGATCCTTATTAAACACCAAAGAAGATTGACCCTAACATGAAATAAGTTTTTAAGAAAGAGGTGCTTAAATTACTTGATATTGAATAATATATCCTATATCTGATAGTGAATGAGTTAATGAGTTTAAGTAATTTTTTAAATAGGGGGGATAACTATGATTAAAAATGATAACAATGAATTGATCACTATTAGAAAAATTATGCATTAAAGAATGTGCATTGATTATATAAAGTTGAACAAAGGAAGAGTTGAGATGAAGCACCCTAATTGAAAAATTAGTATACATCTTATGTGGAATAGTCCAAGCTCTCAAAAGAATATAAAGGTCAATTACATTACTTTTTAGAGAGCTGAGATGAATACACCATGACAAAAAATAAGTATACATGTTAGGTGACATAGTTAAATCTCTTAAAGGAATAAAAATGTCAATTTCTGAGATGAAATTGACCCAAATGTATTCATTCCATGAATGCTAAGGAGAAGAGCATTGGAATTAAAAAAACCCTATGCAAAAATTTCCTAGTTTCCTTCTATTTTGTCATAGAAGAAGAGTGATGCTTCATTTATTCCAAACTTTATTTTCTTCTGAAATTCGCGAGTGGCAAAATTAAGGACTCAATATACAACAAGAGTTCTTCGACCTTCATCTCCTTTTCCTAACATGTGAGATAGAAATGACTCATAAAGCACAAGAAGTTATATCCAAATGTTTAAATTTTAAATGAGGTCTAATGAAAAATTATGTATCAAGATCTATGATAATAATATCTTTCAATATCCATGAAAAAACATTACAAAATTTTGATCTCATTCAAGGTGAACACAACAAACAAATTTACAAAATTTAAATACTCTCTTCAACATAGAACAATTATTACTATGACTTGATGGGGTAGAACGGGAAGGCTCTCTCTTAAGTAGAAGAAAACATCATACCTCCTCTATGATTCACTAGCTAGTGATTTTGAAAACTTGCGAAGAGCAAGGTATCTAATCTAACTACCAAGTGGTTTCTTAACTTGGTTTCTTTTTGGAAAATAAGTAATGTATTCATTCAAAAAGGTAGAAATTACAATATGAAATGAAATTCATCCCTAACAATTGCAGTGTAACAAACAATGAAATACATAGTAAGAAAAACACATATAATGGTGTTTCTCATCATCCAAATGAAATGCACAAACATAGCAAAACCAACTTTAAACATCTTGCAATCTTCCTACTTTTCCATTTCAAACCCATGATCTAAGCTAGACTTTCCAACTAGCTAAGGCTCTTTTCATGCAGATTAAATAGGTTGAGAAATTATCCATAATTGATTTGTATGACAACATTTAAAAAAGATGTGATCAAGAGATTCAACTTCACTAGTACATAAGGGGCAAGTCTTATCAGGGATTTGGAATTTAATGATATCTCTGGTTCCTAGCGTTTGAATAGCTGCTAACTAAAGAAAGAATGAATGAGCCTTAGGTATTCCTGAACATATGAATTTGTAAGGGGGAAACCTGATGAGTGGACCTAGAAATAGGTTTTTTCATGAAAGAGCATTAAACTTGTGCGAGCTAACTCCTGTCTGACTTCATCTTCTAGCCTCTAATATGGTAAATGGTCTAGCATATAGTCTACAATTGGATTAATTCCCCTACCAGTGAGAACTGGCCAATACTAGTTGTCATTTTGAATAAGTTTATGCATCATAGTGTTTTCAGGAATCAATTCTCTATAAGCAATTAATTATTGTGTGTAGTATAAAGGCCTAAGAGAATGCCAATTATAAAACTAGAAATTAGTACTTCTACCATCTCTAATGTAGTGCCCAATATGAGGATGCATAACCGACCTGGAACATAAATTTTTTTGGAAAGTATAGGGCTGAGTACTTTTCTGAGTGATTGACCAAATGTGATGCGGAACCCTTAAGCTAAAGAACTCGAAATCCCTTAAACACATACTTTGGATAGAACATGAACAAGATGAAATCCCCAACCTTAATGAACCCCCAATCAATTATATGATAGGAAACACATATAATAAGGTTGATTTGAAAACAAGAATAGAAATTTGCCACAAGTTTTTACCTTGATAAGAATTATACTCTTGATGCAATAGAAAAAGATAAGAAATCATCCCTTATAGAATTTGTTATTCATCCAATCTAACTATAATATTTATACCTTTTAAAAAGAAAGAAACCCTAACTACGAAAAAGGCTTTTAAACATGGGCCTTTTATGAAAATAATTAAAGCCCAAACTAATATTTATAAAATACATCGCATTAAACCTAAAAAATTTAAACAAGCCTAAGACATAAGTAGTGGATTGCAGAAAGTTATAATTCTAACATAAAATAAGTAATTAAACAAGAATGCAAGTCTTCTTGCACATTCTACCCAACTTGATTAATTATGATATCAGTAGCCCTCATTGTCTCTTGAGATTCCATGTCATCTACAATTCGACCTATATAGGATTGAAGTGTTTCTTTGAACTTCTTAGCTCTTAATCTTATTATTGGTCCCTGTGACATTATTAGTTCATCTTTGGCTCCATTTCACGTACAAAGTCCTATGGTCATGCTCACATCAAAATGTTTCTTTGTTTGATATGAAACATATACACCCATGTCACCTAAAGACTCTCCTTTCCATAACATATTCTTCAGAGCCTTTTAGTTAACAATACTTTGTTCATTTTGCTAATAGAGCTAATTCCAAACCCTTTATTCTCTTTAGGAAGACAAATGACACTCCGCTTAACTTTGAAAGCCTTCTAACCACTCGAATTTAGCCCATGCCATTTGAAGTCTCTTATACTTCTATCAATCTTCTTCAACACTTATTTAGGAATGGCTAAGTGAGATAGCCAATAGATATGTAGGTTATTGAAAATTGAAATTGCAAGTTGAAGTCTACCTTTATAAGACAAAAGCTTGTTGGTTTAAGTAGAAATTCTTTTCAGAACTTTATTAACGAGAGGTCTACATTCAGCTTCCTTAAGCTTCGTAATGAAGAAAGGAATTCTCAAATAAGTAAATGTTAACTAGTGAATGGATAGTCCAAGTTCAATAATCATCCTTAAGGAGTCATCAAAACTTAGGTTAGACAAATAAGCACAGCATTTTTTAGGATTAAATCTCAACTTAGAAATTTCATGGAATCTCTGTAAAGATGATAAGATAACCTCAATTGAAAGAGTGTAATTAGCACAGAACATGAGTAAATCATCTGCAAAGGAAACTTGTGTAATGTTGAGTTGTCTACAGTGATAATGACATCAGATGACTGAGCTTTCATCAATACACATCTGTGTCAATTTTTGGAGAACTTCCATAACGAAGATAAAAAGGTGGGAGAAGTGGATTTCCTTACTTTATTCTCCTAGCTAATTAATTAGTATAGTTGAATAGGTTCTTCGTTCATTAATACTGAGAAAAATGCTGTAGATATGCAAGAATGAATTCAGTTAATAAACCCTACAGGGGTAACCAAAGCCTAGAAGAGAATTAATAATGAAACCCAATTCTCGTTAACGTAAGCTTTTGTAAAGTCAATTTTGTGAGCACAGCTTCTGAGCTTGTTTGCTCTTGAATTGCTGATCTAAATAGTGGCAAGAACATTTTCAGTATAAACACAAATTTTTGTTTCATTAACTTGGTTTTAAAGGGAAAGTTAAAAGCTTCAGATTTTCACCAAAATGTGGTTAGAATCTATGAAGTTTACATGACATCACCCACAGCAGATGAGATCCCATCAGGCGGAAATGATTTTACGTGACATAAATCATTGTTGCCTTCTCGTATCTTTTGAGTTTTGACCAAGGAGTTGTAGTAAAATGATCGAGCACCGCAGAAAGCCGGAGGAATCTTTTGCTCCTGAAACGGATATATGCGATGACACGTTTCGGTATTCGCAGTCACAGTAGTAACTCAAATGCCAAATTTTTACTAGAACTTTAAATCTTGAACAAACAGTCAGCAGACTAACTTCTATGTTTCGTGTCTTTTTCATTGACCATTTATCCCAGAAAGTCCAGAGCAGTTGAAAGACTTGCATTTATGGTTTAAGTGTACACATTAAAGACACAACTTTACTAGAGAGTCACACCTTTCTTCAATCAACCATGAATGCTTTACATGGGTCTTTAAGCACTTTTCTACTCTTCCTTACTCTCCGTTTCTCCATATCAATGAACACCATAACTCCAGGCAATTCCATTAAAGATGGTAATGTTCAAATATAATTCATTCATTAATTAAAAT
>JANIJF010000002.1:48904662-48914692 GCA_024520955.1 Erythroxylum bequaertii
CATCGTATGTATGTTGTCTAGTTCGTCGATTTTCTTGATTCGTAAAGCTATTAATTAATTAAATCTGAGATCGTATCTAAGTTATTGATTAATAAGGGTTAATTCAAATACATATTTTGGTTAACTAAACATAAGAGAAAATAGGTAAAGAAATTTACTACAACGAATGCTTAACTAATAAATTGGTTATTTTTAGTGTCGATGATCAACGCAAGTACAATAACAAAGGAGACTGGAAACCAAGATTTGTTTCTATTGATTGTTAAATTCTCATTGTTTTATTATTAGTTATTTTTCAATTTCATATTCCAATTAAATTATGTTTTATTCACAATTAAAAACCCCCTTTTTATTGCGTAACTACTAACATCTAAATTTCTCGTAGGAACGATCCCTACTTTCCACTACTACATTAATTTGTGTTGTAAGAAGTTGGTTTCTTTTTATATTTGGTTACAGGCGACAGCATTCACCAGTCTATTTGCCAGATATTTGGAATTAGTTGGAATAGTGACTTAATTCACTATGCCAAGTAATTCTGAGCAAAATGGTGTGTTGCCGAAAGGCATAACAACACCCTAAAGGACTTGAAGAAGTCGATGCAGAACAGGGTCCGAAAGGCATAACAACACCCTAAAGGACTTGAAGAAGTCGATGTAGAACAGGGTTATTCTACCTAATTATCTAGATGTTTGGGAACCCAGCCTTGCACACATTCATGTATGGGGCTGCCCTACTGAGGTAATATAATCCTTGTAAAGAAAGATTGCACGCTCGTTCCGCTCATTGCTATGTAGTAAGATATCTCGACCACTTTAAGGCTACAAATTTTACTGTAGAAAAAGGGGGACTAGAATAGTGGAATCACAAATAGCTAAGTTTCTGGAATATGATATCTATGACGATGGTGGACCTTTAACCCTTCGGATGATAGCAGGGTGGATACTACAGTTATTATTCACCCACTTCTCATACAGTTAAATCCGGTGGATTTAGGTCTTTGTACTGTGCCTGTATAAGAATACGAATCCATGCATGCACACACAGAGGTTCCTGGGGGTATAAGATCTAATGTAGTTAAGTAAATCCACTAGAATGAGACAACCGGCTATCCCATCTGATAACATAGTCTATTAGGTGAACAGTACTATGACATTAGACATGTTTCGAATCTAGTTACTTTTACAGAAGTTGTTTCTAGACCCAATGTGGATGTGTGGTGGGATGCAATGAATGACGAGATGCAATCTATGAAGTATAGTTAGGCTTGGGAGCCAGTTGATTTATAGTGGAACTGCAAACTCGTCAGTTGTAAATGAAGATTAGGCCTAAAGGATTCCGGATAGAATTCAGCAGTTTATAGGATAGCTTAGTTGCCTAATGGTTCAATTAGGGAGAAAGGTTAACTTTAATGTTACCATTTCTCTCAAATCCTCATAGGATACTTTTTGAGTGATTAAGGTAACTGTAGCTCATGATAATATAGAGTTACATCAGATGGTTGTCAAAATTGTTTTCCTGAGTAAAGACCTTTATGAAGAGGTTTATATAGTACAACTTGAAAGATTTCAAGATCCAAACAAAACTGACATGGTTTGTGCGTTATGCAGATCAATATATGGTTTATATCAAACCTCCTAAAAGTGATACCTTAAATTTGATAAGGATTGACCTCTTTCGACTTCATGAAAAATAAAGTTAAAAGATGCTTGTACTATGAGGTCAGGTGGACCAAAATTATCTTTATATTACTGTATGTGGTTGATATATTGCTCACATCAAATTACTTGACCGTGTTGTATAAGGTTAAGCAACTTTTGGTCAAGAACTTTGACATGAAGGACCTTGGTGAAACATCTTTTGTCCTAAGTATTCAGATTCACTGAAACAGATCTCAACACTCATCAGGCCTCTTATAGAATTCATACATTGAGTATGTGTTACAAAGGTTTAATATGGTTAACGGTAAACCTGTCATAACACCTATCTATCATAGTAAGAGATAATCTTTGGCACAATATCCAAAGAATAAAATAAAGACAGAGGTTACGAGGAATGTTCCATATACTAGTACGGTTGATAGCCTGATATATGTTTGGCTATGTACTAGGTGGGACATTGAATTTACTATTTGATTGTTTGGTCAATATCTGGTTAATCCAAGTGTAGACCATTGGAATGCAGTCTAGCGAGTGTTGAGATACTTAAAGGAACTAAGGATTATATGTTGACATATAGCACAGTTAACAGACTAAACCTCATAGGGAATTCAGATTCAAATTTAGCTATGTGTCTGGATGATCGAAAGTTCACTTAAGGTTACATGTATTAAGTTTGCAGATGGTACAATGTCGTGGAAGAGTATCAAGTAGACACGGGTGACTTCCTCGATCATGCAGACAGAGTGTATGCTAAGGGGTTGCTTCGTATATGATTTAGCTCAGAAACTTGATTTCTGAGTTGTCTGTGGTTGATTTAGGGGATAGACCCATTCGGTTGTACTGTGGTAATCTTCTCACTATATTGTTTAATAGCAATAAAGAATATCACAAGGTCTTAGCATTTAAAGGTCAATTATTTGGCCATAAAAGTGTTGATACGAAAAGGTAACATTAAGGTTTGGAGCATTTCAAGATTGAGGAAATGTTAGTCAATCGTTTAACTAAAGGACTTCGCCCACTTATGTTTGTGACACAAGTATATAGTATGGGTGTTTTAACGTCCTTAGACACTGTTAGTTAGGAGATCGTTGTATTTGCTCCACATACATTTGTACATTTTGATGTATTATGATAGTATGATGGTTCATCGATAAAGATGATCATCGTTTATCCTCAGTAATACATGTTATCATACATTGTCATAATACTTATAAAAGTCTTAAGATTTGTGCTGATCTTAAGCATTTAAAGTTCATTAGGCATATATACAGCTTGACCTTGTGCCTATGTCATTTAGACACATATAGCTTTATACGGATATCCATGAAGTTTGACATGACATAGGGGGATATAAGTTTTAATCCCATAAAGGTTTTCTTTAATGCAGTTTAGCATTTGATGAGAGGAAACAAGTTTTTTCTAACGTTGTTTAGCATTTGGTAAGAGAAAACAGGATTTCTTTAATGCAGTTTAAGCATATGCGGTTTAATATAAAGTTGGAAAAATCAAGACCTACAAACGAAGATGATATAATTTAGATCATAAAGGTTTCATCTTAGTTTGCCACACTCCATTTTCCCATTCATGTTAGTGAGATATTAGGTATACGTGATTGTATTGGATTTGTGTCGCACATGACACATGCATTTGATACTTTTCGGTATCGAAAACTTTGCAGGACAGAATGATAGACTTTCATTATCTTTGGATCAACTGTTTTATTTTTAAACTTAGTCAACTAATACAGTAGCATAGCTTAACTGAGTTTTTAATCTGTTTTCAACTTGAGTCAATACCACAATTAAGTATTTTCCAAGGGGGAGAATGTTAGATATTTTTTACTTTTTCCATAAAGTTGGACAACATTTAATTGCGTTTTTTTAGTTTTTCAAATAACTTATCGGTTAAGTTATATAATTTGATCTAGATAAAGATAATAAAGTGACCAAATAAATGATCTAAATCAATGGGTCAAAGTCCGGGTAGAAAATAAATCCTGATCAATGTGGACCAAACTCACATTGAGTCTGTGATAGAGAGCCTGATATGAAAGTTATATATAAAGGTTAAGACCTCCTGTAATTGCTCATATCATTCATAAAGGTAAGAATTTTTTGACCCATTAAGAGAGCTTACGTTTTAAGAAAACTAGAGATGACTGCGTTTTGGTGAACAATTCCTGTGAAGACGGCAGAGGATTCATGCTCGTTTCGGCTTCAGAAGCTTGTTTGAAATTATGAAATTGAAATCAGGTATTTTTCGCATTTCTTCATTTATTGCCCTTTTATGTTCAATCTGAGATACGTAACTAAGGTACCGTTACGTGTTATAATATAGTTATTGGTATATTATTGTTATTATTATCATCATCTATTATTGCAAGACAATGGTGACATTATTCCATCACTTGTGTATGTTAACTAATTTGTTCTTCTGTACATGTGGATTATTCATCTCGCAATTAATCATTATTTCAACAATAATCAATTATGATGTGTTCGGATGTTTCCTACCGATCTCATTAAAGAGTGGTGACATAATAATCTAGAGCAATTTCCTGTCGTTTTAACGCCATGAAACTGATGATGTCTTTTTTCCATTGTTTTTATAAATGGAGCATAAGGTATCCGTATGTTCAAGATCCAAGCCAGTTAATTGATCCGATTGATTTTAATTTGGGAGTCAGTATAATTAACTCCGCTTTAATATTTTTTGTGCATTTATTCTCTACCTCTTTTTTCAATCCACTAATTCTATTCCTTATGAACGAACTAACCTAAGAAAAAGACAACTGTTATTAGACATATACCAGGGGCTCCGAAGGCAACTACAGCCACTTCTCGTAGGCTGCAACATAAATACTATATATACCAAAAACGGAAAGTGAGTAACTTCTCATAAAATTTATTATTTATAGGCAAAGGGAAAAAAAATTGGAAATCGCATTGCACCTGCCACCTTAGTTGCAATGTAGTATTAAACTTAGACCTTTCAATTTTGAGGAAGAAATAGAAAGAGCCAAGTTATTTATAGCATATGAAATCGTCAAAAAATAGAAAATTTGAGGAATTTATTTTATTTTTTATTATTTTAAATATGAGATGAAAGAGGGACAGCTTACAGCTTATCGTTCCTCCTCTTCAATGTTAACAAGAAGAAAAAGATAGCATGTTCAACAAAATATGTTGTATGTACGTAGAAAAGAAAAATGCAAAGACGTATGCATGGAAACTAACCTGTAGTAGTAGTTGCAGAATAACCAATCCCATCAATTCAGTGGCACAGTTGACCCAACGCTTTGCTTCCAATTTTTATAATTACAAGTCGTATAGAATGAAATCATCGTCATTTCCCATATCGAACCCAAATACCGAATCTTGCCGATAACAGAAGTCATCAAATTTGTCACTTATCATATATATACAAAACAATCTAATGAATGACAATTTGTCAAACTAATGTAATTGAACCTTCAAACCTCCATGAATACATAAACTCTGTTGCTTCTGCTTGTCTGCTGTTAATTTACACGTACCCATGGAAATATAAGTACCTCATGTAGGCACTTTCTAATGTTTCTAATGGAAAAGAGTAGAAAGTGGCGTTAAAGATTGCCGTGGACAAATTAGTAAGAGAGGGCAAAACCCAAGTAGGGAAGTTAGGCCAGATCCATATCATAAAATTCTATGCAAATTTTCATGAATCTAATCAATTCAACAAGCTTGACACTGATACATACCTGGAGTCAAGGTATGCCATTAGAATCAACTTTTTTTAATAAAAAAAGATGCTGAGTCAACGACACACGTGAATAGTATATTTCGGGTTCGAATATTCTTATGATATAATTATTAAATTCCATGGGACAACATTTGTTGACAACTATTTTTGTTGATAAATTTCTCGATTGCTGCTTGATAATGGCTCTAATATGTTGGATTTAAGCAGATAAAGTTTCTTTCCATTTTTCGTAAACAACATATTTTACGTCTTAAGAAAATTTATACTGGCGCTATTATTGTAGAGTTTCTTTCTATTTCATTTTTCTTTTTCCAAAATTTGGAAAATGTTAGGCTTGAAAAACGTATCTAAAGTCAGGGTGATCTTTCAAGTTATGAAACTTCTCAATTCAAACACATTGATAGGTAATTAAATCACTAATGCACTAACATTATGATGCAATTTGTTGTGTTTTTAGATAGCCTTTTTATCAGCACCTGTTCTTCGAAGATAAGCACATCAGTAGTCTATCCTAAGGCTCCTCAGAAAACTTGGCACTTTGATGGGCACTCTGATTTTGAGAAACTTGTCCTATGGAATTTCCTACTATAGGCCGACAATTAGCTGATTCTTGCCTTTATTTTGCTAACCTTGCGTGTTAACATGTTACGACTCTGGGCTAATTATTGATGTGTTGATAAGTTGCGGTATCTTGTGTGATTATGTCTAATTGTAAACACCTGTTGGTAATTAAGCTACTATTTCAAAGTAATATGGTAGGCAAGTGGAGAGGAGCATAGTGGTAAGATAGTCTTATGAGTGAAGTTCCTCGTGTCTTTTGTGTATTTTGAGATTACGTAAAGTTAATCTCTTGTATTGTACATTCCCTTTAATTCTTTATAAAATTTACTGATTTATAAAAAAAAACGTATCTAATACACAAGAGATTAAGTAATTGTTAATATTTCAATACTCCTTTTATTTAATTTAATAAAATGCATGTCTTGGTACCATCCAACTGAATACTTGGTTATTCTACTGGGATTTTATTACGTTTTAGTTTTTGGTCAATATGTAATAAAATATGGTAAGTATTCCGACTTGAGACGTAAACGTTTGGTGAGCGAGTCAACGAAGGACCCACGAGGCAGGCGGGCGTGCGAGCGCACCTGGGGCCTCTTGTACACAATCATAGTAGTCAAACTCCCACGGTGAGAACTAACCAACGCGTGGCACTGAGGACTTGGATATGTGGCCGTGCGATCTTAAACTGCCTACAAATTCATCGCTACTCTTTAACTTGGGATGTCCGGAATGAAATGGTTTATAAGGTGGCGCGTGGGGGTAAGGTAGTTAATGTGAGAAAATGGGATGACTCAACTCTTGGACTAGCTGACCCATATCTTACATTTGTAAAAGAATTGGCAGGAGTCACTTTATTTGAATATGATGCCAAATGTCATTAGGTCGCCACCCATTCTCTCTTTTGGATTTTTCTGCTTGTCCTCGTTTGGCTCGTGGAATGCTTTTTCTTTGCTTAAAATGACAATTTTGTCCCTTCTTGCTTTTGCTCATCATAGCTTATGACACATTGGCATTTGCAGAAGTAGTAATTTAATGTGTGACGTTACATTAAAAAATTTCGAACCTAGAAGTAATGGCTGAAATGCAAACTGCTTCCGTTTTGCACATCTTAATCCTTTGTTTTTTTAATTTGAACCCTACATTTTGCTTTATGCAATAGCCATTGTTACTAATAATTTCAAAGTGTCGAGTATATCTCTTTCTCTGCCAAGCAATTAATCTTTATGAAATAATTCAATTAACTCCTTACAATTCATTTTTTAAATGTGAAATTAAATTAATAATTTACTATAATTATTTTAAGTTTATTAATTTATATTAAATTTAATTGATTTTGATCAAATTTAAGAGTTTAGTTTAGAGATGTAAGTGAATTTTTAACCCGATTAATATCCGCATTACCCGACCTATAAAAAGGGATATGGAATCTAAAAAAATAGATTTTAAAAATAGATGTGGATATAGATTTGGATATGAGGTTAGTGATAACTCAAACCGATGGATATCCATACCCTATCCGTTTTTTATTAACTCTATTTTTCTATTTTTTCTTGAATATTTACAGTTAAATATAATAAAATATTAATATTTTTTGAAAAAAACAACTTTAAAATCTCCACTTTACTTCTCAATCCTCACCTTTTTCATCATATTTTATTTTCTTATAGGATGATAATAATGCAAATGATATGGAGATGAAGTTTTGAATGTTGTAGAATTCACGCAAAAACAATTTAAAGTTTTGGATATTTCAGGTTTTGTTCCAGTTCTTGATTGTGGAAAATATATGTTGTCTTTGCACTAGATATTATGATTTTTATTATTCCAATTTTATGGTTTTTTAAGACATACAAATCAAAATCTTAACTTATTATTATCAAAGTAATTTTAATTTAGAGCGCTTATATAAATCTGCTATTTATATTTTATATTTAGAAATTATATTTTTATATGCTATACAATCCGATGGATATCCAAAAATTAGAACAATCTAATGAATTTGGATATGTATAGGGAATCGTAAAAACCGATAGATATGAATATTTATATGAGTTGAGTCATAAAAAATGAATATGAATATGGGTAGAGTAATATCCAACCGAACTTTATCTATTGCCATCTCTAGTTTAGGTGACTTCGTGATATTTAATTAATTTATATTTAATATTTATATAAAAATTTAAAGAATTCTTTTGATAATTGTAAACATTAAACAAATTTTTAACATTTTCTAAGTTGTATGATGTGTTCCCCATAATATTAATAATGACAACAACACATCATTAACATCAGGAGGATCATTCGAACAACAGCTCTTTTGTACTATCATAGACTGCTTGGAAGCATAATTAGACTAATAAAGCAAGGGAAACAAGACAAGCTAGCGTTGTCCCATTACGTACACAGCTTGAAGTCAAACTCTTATCCCGTAAAGGTCAATACGGATTCCGTCTAAGAAACTAAAATCCAGTGGGAGGTTAAGCTGCTCCTGTGTACTGTTACTTGAGAGTGACTAACGCGTCTGATATACGCACATATCTTCACACAATAATCTGATTCATCTTAGAAGATTTACGGAATAATTAAAGTAATGATGTGATTGGGTTTTAAGCTTTTTGTTGGAAGTCAATGTATAAAATAGTAAGAGCCAACGAGTTCCACTTGAATTTTCAGGTTAATGGACACATCAAGGGGTTAGCGCTTTGACAAAACCAACCGCCCAGGTAAAAAATCTGACCAAAGGTCTCTCAAACGAAACGTCAACAGGAAACTCTTTTTACGTAATTAGTCTGTTTAGCCGCAAGAAAATTATCGAGCTGTTTAAAATTTGTAGCGAGAGTTTTATCTTTTTTTAAAAAACTTATTTAATTCGAGCAAAAATTAATTTAAGTGTAAATATTTTAAAAGTGTCGTTCTATAATTGAAATCCTTCTAAAATAGTTTGCAGGAAAAAAAAAAGAAGGCAATTAGAGTCTGAAAATATCATCCAACCTGTAAGTGACACGCCCATTTTAGGGTCAGACTGTTTCTAATAGTCTAAAAGTAACTTAACCTATTGGTTTAGATTAATATAATTTTTAAATAAAAAAAGAATTACTCTCCAGAAATCCGTCCTGAATCATACTATAGTTAGTTGGGCCTTTGGGTTTTGCTTGCCTGGGGAAGTTTAATGGAGTAATACGCGTGCAACTTGACTTGGTGTTTCCTATAAGAATGAAAATGTGTGTGTATATATATAATTTGTTTGTTTTCTAAAACGACCATAGTTCTAGGACCACTTGAATAACTAGTGGAGTTCTATAAAAGATTATCAACATAAAATTTCTGATTGCCATGAATCTCGAACTTGACATATATGTTGAAGAGATTTGGGTTCTCTAAAAGGAAACAGGTTTATATTAAATTGATGATGTAATGGAAGATTTTGGTCAAAGGATTGTCGTGAAACGTGAATAAGTCTCCAGAGTTAAGTGAGAGATGATGGACGTACGTACTCCTTGTTAGATTCTTTATTTCACATGCACCTAATTTTTTAAGTATTCACAAGAGATAATCGGACATATTGTACTTGTACACGGTGAGCTGTTAATGTAACTCTGACTGGACAACCCATGGACAATCACACACCCAAGGCCTAGCGGAAAGCCCAAACTCATTGACTACACACAAGAGGAGAAAGCATCGCAATATCTACAATCTAACGACTCCCAAATGCCAAATGCCAAATGCCAAATGCCAACACTCTCTCTATTCTTAGTCTTTCGCCCTTCAATCCCATTCAAACCTTAAACCCTCCATTTCTACTTCCGCTCTTCTCATGAACTCCACTGCAACTGGCTTAGCTAGGCGGTTCTTCACTAACGCTGTGTTTGGTTAGCGTCTTTAACAGATAGGAACGGGACGAAACGGAACAGGATAGGACGGAATAGAACAATAATTAAAGGCAGTGAGATGTTTGGTTGTGGTGGACAGAACAGAGATAATTGTCTTCGTCCTAAGTATAAAAATGTGTTTTGTTGCCGAGGACAGAACATAAAATAGTGTTAATGACGGAAATGCCCCTA
>JANIJF010000002.1:48933480-48944062 GCA_024520955.1 Erythroxylum bequaertii
TGGAGAGAGATCCCATATGATGTTCCAATAGTTTATTAGAGTGCTTCTAATCTAATTAAGTTTCAGATAATTTATGAATTGATAGTTTATTAGAGTGCTTCAGATCTAATTAAGTTTCGGATAATTTATAAATTGAGAGATTGCAAATTCCATAATTTGCTCAGGGTTTAAAATTTAGAGTTTAATGGTTATGACTTGCGAGAGAGTAATTAACCCTAGGATAGTCTAGAACTAACACTCCATTGACACATAATTGGCTAGTTTAGCATTAATGATAAGTAAAATTCCCTTTCTCATAACTTAGCAAACTCTTTGGTTGATTTCCATTGTTCGTGCTTATTGCTCAATTTTTAATTCCTTCATGTTTAATTTCTATTTTAAGTGGTTGAATTCAATTCTTATGATTACTTTCGTTGCATTGTTTATTTTGAGTTTCATATATTGTTGCCTTAGATTTTCGGATTAGATTGGTCCTCCTCCTCATGGGATCGACACCTCTTATACTACAAACGCAACCCGTGCGCTTGCATTATTTGAGGGCTTATAAATTTTAAAGCCGAACGACACGATCAGGAGTTTATTGGGTCACACTCAAAGAACTGGTTGAGGACATAAAAATCTTTTAATTAAGTTGAATTTGATTGTAAAGTTTGTGAAACTTTATAATTAAATTTGAGATATTTAATAAATAAGGATTAATATAAGATATTGAATCTTTTTTTAGGTATGATTGATATTTAATTAGAATAATTTGTAATTCTAATTAAATTTTAATTAAAATTAGAATTTAATTTTAATTAAATTACTAAAATATCCTTAACCTATTATAAATAGGCTTATACTGAAAGGGAGTTAGCACTTCTTACATAACCCTCTTTATAATAATTGCAAGAGTTCTCTAAACACATTATATAGATACCATTAGAGGCTAGACACTAGTGCGGCTGCTATAGTTGAGAGGATCCGATTTTAGAAATAGTTTGAGAGAAATGACAAGAAAAAGAATCAAACTTTAAAATAAGGTACAAATTATGATTCATACTTTAGTATAATTTATCTATCAATCATTTTAGGGAATTTAAGTGATCTTGACTTTTGGAAAATCAAATGAAAAGGTTTCATAATTATTTCTCTATGTATGAGATCAGGTTTTGCTATGATTTTCCAATAGGTTTTTCCTTTCACATTTAGAGGGTTTTATAGGTTAAGTGTTATTTATTTTTCACTTACTCTCCATAATTTCCTATCGCTAATCTTAATCACATAAAGAGCAAAATTTTCTTAGTATTTCCAAATAGGAGTATCAGAGCAAGGTTGAAGGAATGATGTGCTCTTGTGTGATTCAAAATGGAAGGTATCTTCACTTATGATGGTGACATGTTCAAGCTCACAGTAGAAGACTACAACTATTAGATTATGATGATGGAGGATTGCCTATATTAAAATTACCTACATGAGACAATCATAAACCAAATCAAATCAAAAGGTAAAAGTGAAAAAGATTGAGAGCTCTTAAATCAGAAGTTCATTGCCATGATTCGTATGTACGTTGATCGAAGCTTTTTTGAGCACGTGTTAACCTGCACCAATTCCTATAAGTTATGAATAAAACTCAAATCCATGATTCCGTAGAAGACTCCTTGTAATAAAGCTCATTTGATGAGATGATTAGTGAAGATCGATGATGAGTTGTAAGCCTTCCTCCTCCTAAGCTTGTTACCTAATGGCTGGGAATCGTTATTGTGACTCTTAATAACTCAACTCCAAAAGAAAAGCTCACTTTGGATACCATTACAGATAACTTGCTAAATGAAGAAGCAAGTGAAAGGGGAAAGGTATATTAGGTCAATTTGAGGAAAGTATAATCAAGAATCATTGGGGAATGAGCCTATTATAAGAAGTAAAAGTCAAGGCCATGATAAGTCAAAAGGAAGATCCAAATCGAGTTTAAAGATCATCTGATATTATTATAACAAGTCAAGTCAGAAGAAGGTTGAATGTTGAAATCTTAGGAGAGATCAAAAGGTCAAAAACTTCAAGCCAAACCAAATTGACCCAAAGAAGATTGAAGATAAGAACACCATTACTATGGCAACAAAAGATAACGATGACATTTTTCTCATTAGAGAAGACAATTATCTTCATATTGCAATGATAATCTATGGACCATAGATTCCTATGCCTTGTTCCACATTATCCCATATGAAGGTTTTTGTTTTTTAGAAATTAAAAAAGGATTAATTAATAAGAGGAGTGTAGAATTACAAACAACCCACCACTATAATGCCCTTACGTTAATTTAACAAATATGACAATAAAATTGACCCACCCACTTGCTATCAACTTGTCCTAAGTGGAAAAATACAAAATTGTGTATGGAAGCTACTCGAAGTCTCATTTTTAGCTCCATCTTCTCTTAATCTCTAAACTAGAGATTCTTATTCTAGCTTTAGAGTTATGCTGAATCTTCAAAGCGATCATTTTTTAAGATTGAGACTCTCCCTCACCAGTCCATTGATCACATTTATTACTAGTTACTAGGTGGGTTCACATACAACTCTAATATTTCTTCATCTTTGCTCTTTCAATCTCTTAGAGGTGAGCCCTCCATTTTATGCTTTCCATTTCTTTGTATACATTATATAGTGAAATTCTCTCCTTTTTTTTAAATTAAGGATATTGTATATAATTAGCATACATTAGCTATATTCTCCATAATCTAGCTAAGTGAGGTAAGCATTCCTTGATAGAGTTCAAAGAGATAATTTGCTATCTAATTTTAATAGAAACACAATAAAAAACTTATTACTAACTTCTACTTGTATCCTAAAACCTTACGAGGATTCTTTTAGTCCATATTTCCTTTATGCATCCCATGAAGGAAATAAGATAGATAATTTTATTAAGCTTTAAAAATTACTTCAATTTGATGAATTGTTGCATAATATTTATAAATTGACGAGTGTTTTAATCTCGGTGGCATTTATGTCTGGTGTAGTTCTAAATATTCCTATAGAAAAGACACTTAAAGAATAAATGATCTTTTTTTTCTCTTCCTGAGTTACATAGAATACACTCCTCATTAGGATTCAAGAAGGGATGCCTATCCATTATACTTAGCTTGTTTAAGGTTGTTAGCCACAGAATGAATGAAGAGCTAGGTAGAAGCTCTTTATGCCAAATTATTCCATGCCAATCTACTTTGTGATTTCCTTAAACTTTGTGACCTTTTAAGTAGTGTTTGGAGATGATAATACTGAATTGTCCCCGTGGAAGGTTTCTATAAGTGTATCTATCAGAGGACATAAATTTTAGTTTACAGTTAGGTTTTAGGAATTGAAATTCCCTTGGGAATTCAATCCATTGCCCTTCCTTTATATTAGATTTTACCTTGGCACTTAAAGGAAGGAGGCTTTAGAGTTCAGTGGCTATTTGATTCCCAATTAGGGGCACACCAAAGACTAGCCTTTTCTCCATTACCAATATAATAAGAACTTCTTCATCAAAAGAGCTTTATTAGTGAATTTTATAGGAATAACTCCTAGACCTCCCTCCACCTTTAGTTTGGAAACATCACTCTACTTTACTTTGGCATGTTCCCTATAAGAATCATAACCTCTCCATAAAAAAATCCTCATGAGTTTTTTCATTAATTTCGTAACTCCCTTTACCATCACCATATTAGAAGACCAATAGATATGTATGGAATTAAGGATTGAATTAACTAATTGTAGCCTACTTCTAAAGGATAGGGCTCGACTAGTCCAATAAGTCAATCTCTTCTGAATTTTTTCAAAGATAAGATAGCATTCACTAAAATAGGTCCTTTTGGTTGTGATTGGTAAGCCTAGAAAATAGAAAGGGGTTTGTTTCTTCTCATTCCAGCTATAGATATTATTCTTCCTTCCATTTGATCTGTACTTTTAGACAGAACGAAATGGCTTTTAGCATAGTTAACAGTCAGTCCAGATATGAAGTTGCATTAATTCAAAGTAGACATCAAGAGATCAATTGAGTCATCGTTAACTTTAGAGAATAAGAATAGGTTATTTGCAAAGCACAAATTCACTAAGGAGACTTTCCTGCACTTGCCATGATGTTTAAACTATGCTCCCTTCCAATATTTTAATTCAAAAGAGAAGTTAGAGCTTCCATACATAATATGAAAAGATAAGGTGACAAGGGATCTCCCTGCCTAAGCCCCTTTTCATATTGGAAAATACTTGTTAGAGTTCTACTAACTAGAATAACATAAGTTCGAGAAGTAATATAGGCTTCAATCCATTTAGTTAAACTGTTAGGAAAACCCATCACTTTAAGAATTCTCAATATGGAATTCCATTCCACACTATCAAATGCCTTTTTAATGTTTATCTTGATGGAAAATTTCATCGGAGAATTCCTTCTTGAATAACTTCTCAGGAATTCTTGCACTATGGAGATGTTATATCCTATTTGTTTACCCTACATAAATGCACTTTAGTTATATTTAACCAAGGAACCCAGAACTAGTTTTAGTCTATTGGTTTGTAACCCTCTAAAGATGTTGGGTTATTTAGCTTAGGAATTAAGCATAGATAGGTTTTATTGATTTCGTTTAATAAAATTCCTAAAGAAAAGAATTCTTTGTTAGCTTCTTTCACCATTGGGCCTAACTTATGCCAAGCCTTCTAGAAAAAAAGACCATTAAATCCATTTGGCCCTGATGCCTTTTTGGGATTCATTTGAAAGATCACCTTTTCTATTTTAAAATCGTCAATACTCATGATTAGTGATTTTGTCTCCACCTCAAATAAATTTTTTTAATAACTGATTCTAGGAGTTGAGTATGTAATATTTTTTCTGAGAGCAATAGAATTCCATGAAAGACCTCTTAGCCTCTCAAAACAAACCTCCATTCCATTCCATTATGAAACCTTCAAACAAACGATGGAAGTGTGTTACGTTCTATTCCATCCCATTATTAACCCTCAAACCAAACAGGGCCTATAGGGATTTTATGTTTGGTAAGGTTATCTTAACCAAACAGAATGGTTATTCTTATTTTTCACTAAGGGAAAACATGGTATATATATCATTGTCTGTTTTTACAAAATGACAACTATTACATAAAACACAAATCATCTAAAACCTATACAACAACAATATTTTATACTATACAAAAGAATACAATATGTTATACAATAAATACAATACAAATATAGATACAGATACAGGAATATTCTACAGCACCCCCTCAAGGTGGTATTTGGTGCCAATCACACAAGCCCAACTTGGACAGCAAAAAAGAAAAAACCAGAGCTCAATTGAAACTTTGAAGGAACATGTTGAGATAGAACGAAGCCTTCTTTATACTTATCGCGAACCAGATGACAATCAATTTCTATTAATCCTTTGATAAAAAGTAGGACTAGCAGTAATATGAACAACAACCAAATTGTCACACTGTAAAGGAATAGGAAAGGAAATGGACACCCGAAAATCAGCCAACAAATAAGAAATCTATTGCAATTCACAAACCGTAGTAGAAAGACTACCATATTCAGCCTCCGCGGGAGACGAAGAAACAATGGATTATTTCTTAGTTTTCCAAGAAATCATAGCATCTCCCAAAAATACACAAAATCCTGCTAAGAATCATCTACTAAAAGGACATGCAGGCCAGTCCACATCACAAAATGCTTCTGAAGAACAAGAATTGTTATAAGAAAAGAATAAACCTATAGATGGAGACTGCTTTAAATATTTGAGCACATGAATAGCAACCATCCAATGCTACTCAGTAGGAGTCTGAACAAACTGACTCATCTGCTGAGTCGCATGTGTGATGTTAGGCCGGGTAAATCCAAGATAAAAAAGGCGTCCAACCAGCCTCTAATATCGATCTGGATTCACCAATAAAGGAGAGCTAGCATCATCAAAATGACACTTAGGACATAAAGGAGTAGCTGCCCCTTTTGAATAAGTCAACCCTGCATCCTTAAGAATATCCAACACATATTTTCTCTAATTCATATACAAGCCACTGTCAGACCTAGCAAGTTCCAATCCAATCAGCCAGACATATTTTCTCTAAAAACTGTTTTCTTTCGGATTTAATAAAGAGACATGGATCATGAGCAGATTGCACAAAATTCTGCTTACAAAGAGAAATAGTAAGCTCATGATTCCATTGTTGTCAGGCTTGCTTAAGACCATATAAAGACCTCCTCAAACGACACACTTGATTGGGACTAGCCTTAGTATATCCTTGAGGAGGTAACATGTACAACTCCTCATCGATATACCCGTGCAAAAAAGCATTATTCATGTCTAATTGATGTAAAGGCCACCCTTTTGTAGCAGAAATAGCTATAAAAATCTCACAGTAACCATCTTAGCAACTGGAGAAAAACAGTCAGTGTAATTAACCCCTTCAATTTGATTATAGCCTTTTGCTGCTAATCTAACTATATAGCTATCAACAGTCCCATCAGGTTTGAGTTTAACCTTATAAACCCATTTATAACCTATAAACTTTTTACCCTTCTGTAAAACAGTAAGATCCCAAGTGTGATTATTATTAAGGGTTGCCAATTCAGCCTCCATAGCATTCAACCAATTTGGATTAGTTTGAACTTGCTCAAAAGAACTAGGTTCTTCAATATTAGAGACATTTGCTAAAAAAATAATGATATGTCGAGGTAAGGTGTGAGGAGAGGATAAATGGATATGTGTGAGGTGTATAAGAAGAATCAGTCATGTTAGGGAAAGCAGAATGACCAATATCAGTAACAAATGCATATGAAACAAAATCATTCAACTAATTAGGTCGTTGGGTCACATGAGTACTCCTACGAATAGGAGCTGGACTTTGTGCAAGATCAGTGGAGCAAGGATTATCAGAAGAAGATGGAATTGAAGAATCAGAAGAGCCAACATTAACAATTTCAGTGGACAGTGGTTCTTGGGACATAAAAGGTGTTAAAACATCTGGATTAGGCAAAGGAACTAATTCTGGATTTGAAGAAATGGACTGAAAAGGAAACATATTTTCTTATAAAACAACAGCCCAAGAAATGAAAATATGATGACTTTGCAAATCATAAAGTTTGTAAGCCTTTTATCCTGAAGAATAACCAAGGAAAACAGATTTGAAAGCCCTAGGAGCAAATTTATCTTTATGAGGAAAGGTGTTAGAGGCATAACAAAGGCAACCAAAAGTCCTAAAAAAATAGTAATCTGGTTTTATCTGAAAAAGAACATAATAAGGAGACTTTCAGTTAAGAACACGAGTTGGAAGCCTATTGATGATATATGTAGCTGTTAAAATGGAATCTTCCTAAAACTGCTTTGGTAAATGGGACTGAAACATAAGAGCTCTAGCATTTTGTAACGAATGCCTATGTTTTCGTTCAATAACTCCATTTTGTTGCAGAGTATAAGGAGAAGTTTTTTGATGTACAATTCGATAGTTAACAAATATTTCCTGACAATTATGACTCAAGAATTCTGTCCCATTGTCTATTCTAGCGACTTTGGTTGTAGCATGAATTTGATTTCTAACATGTTTAAGGAATTTCTCTAAGAAGGTAAAAGTCTGACTTCTGTGCTTGGGTAAATAGGTCTAGGTTGTTTTAGAAAAATCATCGACAATGGTGAAAATGTAGTGAGCCCCACTAATTGACTCTTGTTTATAAGGACCCCAAAGATCCATATGCAACAGTTCAAAGCATGCACATGTACTAATACTGCTCTTAGGAAAAGGAGGTCTGGTTTGTTTTGAGAGATGACATACATCACACGGTTGTTCAGAAAAATTCATATTATTGAAGGTATCTTACAACTGTTTCATTACATTGAAGGATGGATGGCCCAATCTTTGGTTCCAAAAACCATTAAAAACAGCACTATGACATTGTATTGGCTTATTGATACTATTATCTAAATGTGTGGTGTTAGACAAAATGATATTTTTATGAAAAGAATACTTGTCAAGAACATAGAGTCCTGCAATTACCTTTCCAACTACTAAGACCTCATCAGTCACAAGGTCCTGCAGAACACAAAAGGTTGCATAAAAGGTAAATTTGGTTGAAGATTGACAAGCTAGTTTGTTCACAGAACGTAGGTTATATTTGAATGAAGGTATGTGCAAAGAGGACGAAAGACTAAGATTATCACAAAAAATGATATCCCCTGTGAAATCTACTGTCTTAACTGTGTCATCCGGTAGGTGAACAGGGATATATTTAGCAATAGGTTTAGGTTTGTCAAACAAATTAAGATCATGGCACGTATGATTTGAAGCACTTGTGTCTATTATCCAAGAACCACATTCAATTGAACTAATTGAACTAAAGAATGATTGAGAATGCTACCTGCAAAGTCATTGTAGTGTGCAAAGTTGATGATATCTCCTCCCTTGTCCTTCATCTGAATCTGCTTCCCTTGACTTTGCATAAAATTCATGATTCCTTGTTGAATCATTGCTGCCATGTCTTGTTTCCAAATTGGTTCCTTTGTACCCTTCTATACTAAGTAATCCAAAGGTGAATCACTCATATTTACAAACTCCTTATTCATATCCCCTCCCTTTTTATCTTTAGAACGCTTACGCCAATCTGGATACCCATGAATCTTGAAACAAGTATTTTTGTATGTCTCTTCATCTTACAAAAATCACAAAACATGTCCTCTTTATTCATCTGTTTCTTGGAAACACCTCTACCAACCCCTTTTGCCATACTGTTACCAGAACTACGTACCATCATAGCACTAGTGGAGTTATCAGCAAAAGAAACATTAACCTCCCATTATTTTTCAACCCTAACAACCATCGAATAAGCCCTATCTACATGAGGCAAAGGCTCCATCATAAGTATCTAACTCCTAATTGCATCATATTCTTCATTTAATCCCATAAGAAATTGTACCAATCTATCATTATCCCCAAAATCAACAAACTGTTTAAGGGATCCACACGAACATTGTTTTAGGGCTCTGTATGAACATTGCGGTATGGGAGCTAAACAATTTAGTTCATCCCACAACCTTTTGAGTTTAATAAAATACCAGGAAACAGATAAATCTCCTTATGAAATCGAACTAATATCTTTCTTGAGCTGATACAACAACGGCCCATTACATTCTCGATATCGCCGCTCTAAGTCTTTCCAGAGATCCCTAGCTCAGCTCGTGTACAAAAAGGACTCCACGATGTCTTTGGAGATGGCGTTAAGTATCCACGACGTTACCATAAAATCAACCTGACACCATCGATCGTATTCTGGTGAACTTTCTTCCAGCCTTTCACATTTTCCATTAATGAAATTACGCTTCAGCTTTGCGCCTAAAGCTATTCGCATTGCACGGCTCCAAGATAGGTAGTTACTCCCACTTAATGGAGTCGTAACGAGAACCATACCAGATGATCTGAGTTCTGCAAAAACATCAGATTCTTGTGATCTTTCTTACTTCCAAACAATGATCTCGAACTACTGATGCCGTCTACCATGATTCACCTTCGTAGATGTGTGGATCTACCCAGTTCTCTGATACCATAAAGAATTTGTAAACACTCTAAGGATTTTATGTTTGGTAAAGTTATCTTAACCAAATTGAATGGTTATTCTTATTTTCACAAAGGAAAAACAGATGGTATATATACCATCATTGTCTGTTTTTACAAAACAACAACAACTATTACATAAAACACAAATAAGCTAAAATCTATACAACAGTAGTATTCTACACTATACAAAAGAATACAGTATGCTATATAATAAATACAATACAAATACAGATACAAGAATATTTTACACGCCCACTCGATACTCTCTTCTCCATCTTACCTAAATGTAATTGAGAATCACAATAGATTACGTATGATAAGTTTGTAACATATGGCTCGAGTCTAAGTTTGAATATGAGTTAATCTTATAAAATGAAGTCGTTTTGAAAAATATTTTAAAATATTTTTAAAATTTTTATTCCATTTTTATATTTTTAAATCTATTGGTGAGATTTAGATAAAGTAATATGTCTTACACGTAGTAATAAGATTTATTAATATATTTTAAAATATATAAAATATAGTAATGATGTAATACTTAATTTATTAAAGTTTAATGGTGATGCTGTCGCCTGCGACCAAATATAAAAGATTTTCACTCTCGTTAAAACAAATTAATGTAGTAGCGGTAAGCGGATATCGTTCCAACGAGAAATTTTACGATTATGGAATTATGAATTCAAACGGCACAAATAACGAAAATAAGAAGGGGGTTTGTTCACTCACGACAATAACAATAAAATTCAAAGGGAAAATCGCAAATTGAAACAATAATTAATTCTGAAAATTCAATAGAAAAAATGCCTTGGTTTCGGGTCACCGATATTATCATGCTATTATGAATCCTTGACATAAAATTGCAATTATTAATAAACATTCATTGGGAAAATTTTTCTCTTAAGGGTAATGACCAGAAACATGTATCCTAGCAATCTTATTAAACAATAACCTAGATACGATCATATGTAAAATTGAATAATAACATTAAGAATCAAGAACCAATGATAAGAGAAAGACATATACAACATG
>JANIJF010000002.1:48988191-48998310 GCA_024520955.1 Erythroxylum bequaertii
GAGGAACTCTTCAATATTGTCATACATTGATAAATGTCTCCTCCTCCACTTATAAATCAAAAAACCAACGACGAATGTATAAAATTTTAATTTTAATAATTTAATAAAATAAAATAAAATGTGTTGATAATTTATTAATAAATATTATATGAGATGAAATAGAAATGTTACGCGAAGGTTGAAATTAATTTGCATTAAAAATGAAAAGCCCCCTAAAACCCTAAAAACCGTTATATTTCAGTAATCATTTGTAGCCGTCAGCTTTTGATCGTAGAATCACCCCATTGATATATCGGAATGTCTTCGCTTTCTCGTTTCATACGCCGCGCTTTCTCCACATCTGCCGATCCCGCCACCATTCTTGAAACCGGCAAGACTATTGGTGCCAAATCGCTTTGTAAGATCCTCAACAAAGAGCGCAATCTCAAGCGTGCCGTTAAGTTGTTCAAAAATGCCTCCGAAAATGACCGCTTCCGCACCAAAACTGGTATCTACGAATCCACCGTTCGCCGCCTTGCTACTGCCCAACGCTTTCGATGGATCGAGGAGATTCTTGAGGACCAAAAGAAGTATAGAGACATCTCCAGAGAAGGTTTCAACGCCCGGTTGATTAATCTTTATGGGAAATCAGGGATGGCCGAGAGTGCCCAGAAAGTGTTCGATGAAATGCCCGGGCGAAACTGCAAGAGAACCGTTTTGTCTTTCAATGCGCTTTTGGCTGCTTATGCTAGTTCAAAGAAGTTTGATAAGGTTGACGGGTTGTTCAGGGAGTTGCCGGAGAAGTTGAATGTTGAACCGGATTTGGTTTCTTATAATACGGTTATTAAGGCATTTTGTGATATGGGTTCGTTGGATTCGGGGCTCTTGTTACTTAATGAGATGGAGAAGAAAGGCGTCGAGCCCGATTTGTATACTTTTAATTTTCTTTTAAAAGGGTTTTATGGAAATGGTCAGTTTGAGAATGGGGAAAGTATTTGGGCCCGGATGCTGGGGAAGAATCTTCTTCCTGATATAAGGAGTTATAATGCAAAATTGGATGGATTGGCATTGGAGAAGAGAACGAAAGATGCCGTTGAATTGCTTGAGCAAATGAAGAGGAAGGGTATAAAACCTGATCTATATAGTTTTAACGCTTTGATTAGAGGATTTGTTAGCGAGGACATGTTAGATGAAGCAAAGCATTGGTATCGAGAGATGTGGAATAATGATTGTAAACCAAAGAAATCAACTTTTGCTACATTTATTCCTTTTGTATGTGAGAAAGGTAATTTCAACTTTGCCTTTGAGCTGTCGAAGGACGCGTTTAGAAGGAAACGTCTCGTTGATGAAAGAGTCTTGCAGCGTGTGGTGGACGGATTGATTAAGGAGTCGATGGTTAGGGAGGCAGAGGAGCTTGTACAACTTGGGAAAACTAATGGTTACTATAGCTTTAATTTGACAATACGATCAGCTGAGTAATGCAATAGCCTGATCACTTGTTCTGTTTGTATGGTAAACCTTTTTCTGGTCTTACTTGTATGGTGACTTTGTTGAGCCGTCGAGAGAGTCTAGAATTAACAAGTGTCGTCAGTTTCAGGCCAAAGAATAGGTATTGTAATAAAAGCCTTTTTATATTTAATCTATTACTATATCTTTCACTCTGTCATGTGAAGTAATCCCGTAAATTCCATGGGACACCATCTTCATGTTCCTGCTTAAACTTTTTGAAATGTTTTTACAATCGTAAGTTTAAAGTTAATTTCATATTAATCTTTCAATCATCGGGTTGATAGTTGTGAATCAATCTGTGAAAGTGCAAAATTGATGAATTAGTCTGTGATACAGTCATCGAGTTTACAGTTTCAGGCTGTTTTGTTGCTTTGAGTGATTGGCCCGGGTATTGTTGGATGGATTGACATCTTAAATTAGATACCATCTCTAGTTGAATTTCCATTATGCGGAACGGATTCAAAATTGTAACTATCTATCTGGATTGGTTCTATGCCTGATTCTTAAGTAACTCTGGCCCTTTGTTTTATCCATTTGCATATTACTGTAAGAAGTTCCATGAAACGAAAACATGATTCTTAGTGGACAGGTGTATGGACTCGGCAATGATATATGATGGGTATAAAGCCTCTTTTATTGATTCAATTACCATTTGATGATATTAAGTGTTACTAGGACCTATAAAGGTCATTGCAATTAAGCACTTCTTCAATTTGATCTAGTAACCAAAGATGACATTTAGTATAAGTACAAGAAGGTATGATGCAATTAATATTGCACAATGTTTTCATAATTCATTTGCTTGTTTATCGTATATTGTTGAGTTTTTCTGTATTAAGCTTTTTTTATTACAAAATATTGCTGTATAACTATTGTGTAATAATAATACGATAATGAGTAAAGTATTGATCCTTTAGACAACGATAAAAATTAGTGAACTACCATTTTATTACTTAATTAAATAATTAAGAGAATGAGTGTTGATTGAGATTTTAAAAAAGAAAATAAATCAAACTTCTAGAATTAAATCAAACCACTTAATCAAGAGATGAAAGCAAGATGTAATATTCATTTAGATGTAGCAATGTTTGTATTCATTATTAAATTTAAAGAAAAGGTTTTAAAATTTAAATTGACAAATTTTTAAGGTAATGAATTTCCCTCGATTAAGTTACAGTTACCTACTCTCAAATCGACTAACGAACATCCTTATTGGATTAAGACTCAAGAGAACATGTTAAGATATGTAAAATTTCATGAAAGGTTTAATAATAACACTATAGAATTTACATAACTATGTATCAAGTACCCTATTGAACTCATAATATCTAAGTCACAGATCATTCACGTGTAGATTCTTTCAAATCGACCATACCTAAACTAAGATATGATCTAATTGTTGTCTTTAATCAAATAAGGATTAAGAACACTGAACAATATTTCTCAAATATAAAAGTTTAATTTATAAATAAATTAGTAGCAATCAATACAAAGATAATGATTAGGGTTCCCTCACCAACCCGCAAACATAATTAACATAATCAAAATTAAAAAATAGATGATAAGTCTAGATGATCTCGATTTACATCGGTGATTTGCTTAAATTGGAATGAAATTAAGTTCCTTATCTCTTGAAAATAGCCTTTTAGTGTCACTCTAGGGTCTTGTTCTTTTCTCAAAGGCTAACCCTAATCTAAAATATAAACGAATGGTAAAATTCTTCTTAATCTAGGGTTCCCAAGTGTATTTATAAGAAATTTTAGCAACATATATGGTCTGGTATACGAGACTGTTTCTTAGATTGAGTTTCTCATTACTTCTCATTTGAAAGATTACATGATCATAAACATGCCCATGTTTTCAAGTGTTTCTTTATAGCACATGGACATGAGCACTAACATGCTCATAGAGTTAGCCACATTTCCCAATGTTTCTTAATTCTAATTTTAGGTAAATACACAAGCATAAACATGTACATATCCATTGCCATGTTTTATAATGTTTCTTTAGCTTTATGCAACGTGACTTCCATCCATCCATGTATTTAGTTATGTTTGAACTCTTAATTTCCATAAAGAACATAGGCTTGCATACGGGTGTATGCCAGACAATTTTTTCCCAAATAAAGATTTCCTTTTGATTTTCCTTGCAAAACTCTTTGATTCTTGACAAAGTTAATCTAAAAGCAACATCTTTAATAAGTATCTAAAGAAAAAATGATTAAACAAATGTAATTTACATAGAAAACATTGCAAAACACCTAGTGAAATATCTATATATCTTACGCACAACATACATCTATAAAGAAATAGTGTAATAAGAATAGAGTGAAAGAAACCAACCAGGAAACAAGCGGCTTTAATCATATTCAGCCAATTTATGAGTTTACGTCCTTAAGAGCAAGAGCGGTTGTGATGGGAAGCAAGTTGACTTTGATCCTTTGAGTTTTTTAAATAGAACAATTACGTGAACAAAAAGGAAAAGGCTTTAAAATGTGCTTAATATGGTGGTAAGAGAAGTGGCTATATATGTATAATCAAAATAAATTAAAGGATGAGCATTAGTAAGCTTGATTCAAGCTAACGTCAGAGAAGACTTGAATATGAAAAATAATCTAACACGTCCATGTATCAATTTATATAGCTTACTAGAAAGCCTAGTCCTAAGATTCGGTCTACATGATCTCTAACACATGTATGCCTATACAATTTCTATCTTCAAAAGTTACAAATAAATCTTTGGTCTCCTGTCATAAGCATGGCCAAAACTGTGTACTTATTCACAAAGTTATAATGAGATCCACAGTCTCTAGCCACAACCATATCTTAAATGGTGCGTAACTTCCTAAAGATACATAATGATACATAGTCTCAAAACACGTATGTTTTTCAGATTGTGCCAAATAGTGTTAAACATTCATAATCAACATGTTCTAGCTCAAAACGGTGAACTTCACCATGTCTAATCGAATCATAAATTTTTATTTAATTTTTAAAACTCTAGTGTTGTGTTTAATATTGTTTCTTTTTTATTTATGGGGACAACTTAGATCATTAATACAATTTTTAGAGTTTTCTCTTTGGTTCTTCAAAGAAAATTTTCAACATATCAAGTATCTTACTTGTGGCATTCAAATCATCTTATAATTTTAATTCTAATTCTTCATAGTAACGGTCAAGATTTTTCTTATATCTTTATTTCATGATTTTGTATATCATTGTTCAAGGTTCTATCTTTAAATATGATTTTAGCTTCCTTAGTATTTGATTACGAATTAAGTGTTTTAGGTTTCAAGGTTTTATCCTTGGGGTTTACATTAGTTTAGTATCAAAGCTTTAATTTTTAAATATATCTAACTTTTATTTACTTCCTATTCCATTCAAGTTCTTGTATCCATTGATTCCTTGTTTATTTCCTACCTAAATTTTATTTGTGTCTTCATTTATGTTAAATATCTTTTAGAGTCCATAGCAAGGGAACAAAGAATGTTCCTATGATAACAAAAGAAAAAGAGAATTGAACCAATAAAAAATTATTAGGAAAAGAATATTTCTATTATTAAAATTTCCTAATATAATTTTTAAAATTCATGATATTATCCAAGTACAACTTAGATTAGACTTTATACTCTAATGCTATTACTCGTAATCTTTTAAATTCTTTTAATTTTTTATTAATGACTTCTTACTTACCTTCATTAAGATTTGAAATTGATTAAACACTGTGGTTTATTCTTTGGTTTATTTTGGTTAGTTAACTAAAGAATTAAAAGGGAAAATAAGTAGTAAAAGGTAAGAGTTCATGAGCAACATCTTTAAATAAAAATCAAAATTTTGAAGTAAAAATATCACTGAATCGATGTTGCGAGGTTCTTTCTGAGATTTTTTTAAATTTAAAACATATCTAACTAAGACAAAGTTGAACAAAGTAAGAAGGATGATGTGTCAATGTTATAAGCTATGCAACAACATATTGAACATATAAATGTGATGTTTAGCGATATTAAAGACCACTTAGAGTTGCAAGATACTTCCTTATCCAATTTATAAAGGGGAAATCACCACAAATTCCTATGCATGTTAGCTACAAAGAATAGTGCTCCAAGATGATTTTGATAATGAAAAAGAGGTATTAACCATAAAAAATAATATGGACATACTTGCATATTAATGTGATTGGCAAGAAAAAAGGTTATAGAAGGGAACCTAAGCAAGATGGCAACATTGGGAACACTAAAATGAAGATTCTTTCATTTCAAGGGAGGAATGAACATGAGGCCTACGTAGAGTGGAAAAGAAGATGGAATTGATTTTAGACTACCACCATTACACCAAAGAGAGAAAAAAGTAAAACTCATTATTATTTGATTTTACTAACTATGTCACTACTTCAGGGGATTAGCTTGAAATAAATGGATCAAGGAACCATAAGACGCCTATAAACATTTGGGAGGACATAAAGGAAGTTTATCCCTAATAACTACTAAAGTGATTTGTTCCAAAATTGTATCTCACTCAAAGGTCAAAGAACATTGATTAAAATGAGATATAGGCTGATTTGAACAAATGTAGAGGATGATTGAGAAAACACCATGGCTAGATTTTTGGATGGCTTTAATCATGAAATTACTAGCGCGATAGAATAGTAACATTACATGAAGCTATGAGATGTGGTTTATATGTCCATAAAGGTGGAAAGGTATATAAAATGACAGACCAATGACTCATAACAGAATTTTGGTATGTCCTCATAGAAATTGAGTTATAAAGAAGGATGAAAAATGATATGCATGAAATATGCACATATTTTAATTTTTTTTGGTTTTTATTTCTAAATCACCTTATTTTACTTTTTAAAAATATTTTTAGATGATTATTTGTGTTGGAACTTAGGATGATATTATTTAATAACTAGAGGTCATTTAAAGATAAAACATAAAGAAATTTACAATTCTTAGAAGTTTAAAGGTGAAGGAAGATTTCAAAAAGTCATTTCATTTAGTTGCTACTACTAGAGCAACTCGTTCTTTATGCCTACTCCACACGGCCAATTATATAGGTAAGTTGTAAGCATCTGATACCAAAAACTCATCGATGCCTGTAAATCAATGCGAGTGTCATGTCAACTTACTAAATAAGAGGAACCTAGGCTAGCCTATATCCATATGCCAGTCCCTATCTTAGAAGGATCAAATGAAAAAAGTGAAACTACTTAAACCAAAATTGTGTAAGAGATTGTATGCAAGAGAGATTGTATGCAAGTCCTAAAAGAAACAATGTGATCTATAGTTTAGAGATACATCTGTATTAATGGTCATGTATTATTCTCGAAGAAAGAGGAAGATCTATAACTTGGAGGCATATCCATGCCAAAGGCTATGTCTATCATATAAAGAAGTCAATAAGGCTCATTATCTAGGTCACTATCATGTCCTAGGCAAAGAAAATTGTATTTAAAGGTAGAAATGTTTTTTTTTAATGGTACTAGCTATCTTTTATAAAACACACATCTTATAAATAGTTTTTCCTCAAAAGCTAAGGTTACCAATTGAGAGGTCCAATCCTTATGCAATTGATTTTATGATATTTTTCACTAAAGAATTACGATACATGCATCATCTTAATGAATCAAATTGTTTTTAAAATTAGAGAGATCATCTAGATTTAATTTATTATTTTTGTCTTTTGATTTTGATGTTTGTAATATGTTTTATTGTTAAACACTTCTTCTATATTTATATTGGAAAAATCTAATGGTTATTTTTCTATAGATTGAACTAATTAATTTATGATATGAGATATATTTCTATAAGTTATCTTTAAAAGGTCATAATGTTGATTTACTCATGTCAACATCTAAATTTTGATCTTAATTCACATGTAGACAACTCGAGAGAGCTTGCTTATGAGTAGACTGTGACTTAGGTAAAGGGGTTGAATAAGTTGCTTAAAGGAAACCTACGTGATCTTCCTGTTAGGGCTAAACCTTTAATGGGATTTTGTAGAGTGTAATACATTCAAAGTTGTGATAGTAATGATAGAGATATGAGTTAACTAACCAAAAAATTATATGCATTGAGAGAGTGTAATTTTAGTGTCAATGTAGCTGCTAGTCTAAATAATATATCCAATATAAGATAATTAAATCATGAAGTCAAAAATGCTATTTGGGAAAATATTCATCTAAACATAACTATTTGATTGCATTCTCTTTCGATCAATTGTTTTATCATTATTTCTTTAATTATTGTCTAAGTATGTTAGGTTTTGTTTTTGTTTATATTTCATTATCCAACAATCCAAAAAATCATATTTTTATTTCTTATCCTTAAACTAGTTAATAGTGATAGAATTTTTATCCACATTGCTTATTTATGGAATTCAAACTCTACTTGCTATTATATTGCTTACTAATTATAGGTGCATTTTATTAAGTGATAGATTTGTAATAGGGAAAGTTTTGGTAGCATTAACATAAGAGTACATATGAAAACAATACTCACTAAGTTTTTAGTGCTGCTGCTAGGAAAATAAATGACTTTACAAAACTTATTAACTATTTTTTCTAGTCTTATATAATTGCTTTCTCATTTTATTTTTTAGATTTCTTTTTATTAGTTTTCTTTTTGTAAGTTTTCGTTATATCTTATTGTAGTTTTTTATTTTTTTTTGTTTACTTTAATTTTAAGAGTGATTATTGTGTATGATAAGAAATCAATAGTCTATATTTCTCAAAGAAGATCTAAAAGTTCAAAGAAATTTACAACGAAATTGAAAGGAATGGACAAATAAGAACTTAGAGATACATCAAATTATAACTTGAAAATATATAAGAAGAAAGGAGAATAATGATGGATTACGATAAAACATCTCCTATAGGAACATAATCGAACATTACAATGCTAGAGATAAATGCCCACTATTTTGAGATTAAGCCCAATATAATCGAAACAGTTTAATAAAAATATAATTTGATGGATTACCTAACAAGATTACTAATGCATTGGTCAATATTATCTGCAAATGCACAGAGTTGTTTCTAGTATCCTCACACTAAGTATTCCAAGGTCGTCTCTCTAAAGGATCAATTCATTCACCGCCAACTTAAATCTAATTATTTGCATGTTATCAACAGAAAACTCTAAAATGTGATTGGAGTTGAGTTAACAGTAAATTGTAAGTACTAAACAAGATAACAACAAGGGATATATCAAAGGTTTATAATTAGGGATTGGGGTTCACCAATTCAAAAGACTGATTCATACATTATGAAATTGATTGAATGTTAGGTCATGAAAACAGTTGCACAACTTTACCTATATCTCTTTTCAAAGCATACAAGAGTATGCAGCTAGTTGAACACCATCTCTCAATGTGCAAACTTACTAACCAAATCCATGAAGAACGAGCAACCACAAGTTCTCACCCTAGCTTAGGATATCTCTACCTCTAAGTCCAAGGTGTTCATCTTCCTATAGCCTAATGATTGATTCTTGAATGAAATCATCCATCATATCCTCTAGGTTGGCTCACTAACTTGAGGTGCTTGGTGCCTTAAACTTTCGGCTGGAGCGTAATCGTTCCATCTATAGGTGTAAGAGTTTCTCCATTATGAACTGTGGTTATCTCTGTATAATGCACCTTGAGGTTGATTATACTTGCTCGATCGCTCCCATATATAAATTGGTGCTTAACATTCATAATTGTAAAAATTACTCTTGCCAATGTCACAACATGGTCTGGATATCGGTTAAGCCTCCAAAAACATATGTGAATTCCTCTTTCTCCTATATAGTGATGTTACAGATTAGGAAGACATATTTTGGCCCCCATAAAGTACTGTCCACTCCATCATTCCATTATAAATTGTGGATATGACAGTAAATCATAAATCCTAAAATAAACCACAAGCTTAAGATTAAGTAAAGAAATTCAAAAGATAATTAAATGAAAAAGCCAAAAATACAACAAGATACAATAAAAATAAAATAAAATAAAATACAAAAATAATGACTAAAGTAGTAGTATTAAGGTCTTCCTAATATCAACATCCCTAATAATGACATCAAAAAATTGCTTTATCTAAACTTAGTGTGCCACAAACGCAAGTACACAATGTAGTTGTAGCTAGTACCAACAAGTATGGGTCAATCCCACGAAGGCAATGAATACAAGTAGTTACCGTTGTCCTATATCTAATCTAGGAATTTGATTTTGATTTTTAATTGAATTAAATAAAATTTAAACAAATAAAATAAAATAGGCAATAATAAATAACAGAGAATTAAGAAATCACAAAGAAACTTATAGATAACAGAAATTAGTGTCTAGGCTTCGAGTCACCCTAGATACCAATAATTGATTGATCTTTTATTATGTAATTGTTTTATAGATTTATTGGACTATAGAGATTCTTATGGTATACTAATAGCTACTAATCATATGGTCATCAGCCAAACTACTCAGGTTAAATTTTATAGAATTGCTTTATATATTTGTGAATCCTGCTATTAGGTTTGACACTAATCCAGAGGACTTATGTCATCCTATTTCTAGGATTGCAATTAACTCCTTCCAATTACGGTAGATCTATTTATACACAGGATATCTCAATCTCTATGTTATAAAATCA